>VXBL01009854.1:89952-111199 GCA_013400195.1 Aramus guarauna
AAAAAAAAAAAAAAAAAAGATACCCCAAGCCTCTTGTATCCCCAAAATTGCATTGCAGGAGATAGTTAATAATGAAGTTAACTAAGAATAGAAGTCCTCTACTGCTGAACAACTGTAATTATGTGGCAAATAGTAAATATAGCTAAAATTAGGTTCTATGGATGTGTAACTCTAGATGAAACAGAAGTTTTGCCATATGAAATACTAATAGATACCCTGATAAAGTTTCAGAAAGGTCAAGTATTACAGCAAAAGCAATTTATGTTAATGATAAAATGGCACATACTTTGGAAAAAAAAAGTAAAATTCACATGACAATATATACCTATTAGAATTACTAAATGTAAAAAGAAAAATAAATAATCACATAGAAATATTTATCTGTTAGAATCACTGAATGCAAAAACCAAACCCAACCAAATTCTCAAGCAATTAAAGTGGGGGGGTAATTTTACTGATGGTCAGAAAACATAAAAAATAATTAGTTACTAGACATCTCTGGACTTCCAAGATCTGAGGGGAAATGTCTAAGTCTTCTCAATTCTTGTTCTTGCGCGTGTTAGTCACTTGTGAGCTTGAATAATGATGCAATAGAAAAATCACCTTTTCAAAAACGATTTTCTCCAGTTCTCCTGAATTCCCACTGCTGTTAGAGGCTCTAATATGATACGAAACAAGAACTGTTGGAAACTTTTTTTTTAGTGTTTCCCTCCAAAGCATTTTGAGTTGGCTACATTTGATGTACTTTTTAAATTTGTAAGGGATAGGACAGCAGACCATTTATTGACAGATTGAGACCTTGCCCCTTCCTAAGAATAGGGCTATGGTGAATATCTAGAAAGGGATGTCATCTTCTAAACCTTAGCAAAACAGCGAGCCAAAGGAGCACTTAATCTTTCACATATAAATAGAAAGAAACATTTGAAAGTTACTGTTGTGCCTATTAAAGCTATAAAAATGTAATTGTTTTAAATAGTTACTTAAGCAAGGTGGAAAATACTCCAACAGGAATCTTTTGGAATATAAACGCAGGACCCCTGAATATACAAGGTTTTAAAGATCTGCCTAGACCATTTCATTACAAGGATATCTATAAGGAGGTTCAAAACAGCTCTGAAAGTCAGAATATTTATGTTTTGCTAGAATACGAACAAGGAGAAATTAAAACGTAAAAATGTGAAAATGACTACACAAGGTAAGATAAAAATAAAAGGACTTACAAATAAGTATCCAACTGCCCAGCGTGTCAGTGCACAGCAGGTCCTTCCGTCTGGTTTCTAGGAATTTTTTTCCATCTGTGATCACAAACAACTGGCTGTAGGTCTACTGCCTGATCATCTCTGCAGTATTTCAATCTCTGCTTCAGCTGTTATCTCCCAGCTCTTTGCCGCCACACTCCTCCTTCCCTATCCCTTCTTTTGCCACATTCTGTCACCTGGACTCTCCTCCCCAGTACGGGCAGTGGCTCCAGAACAGGGACCTTTTTCACCTCCTGTTCACCTGCTCTACTCACTCTCTTTTCTAATTAACTCAGGCACAAAATGAATTTATATAAAACAGATTCAATCTGTCACAGAGGGCTAGTTGGGTTCTTTTTGGTGGGAGGGTGTTAAATGGTATCTTCTGTTTGGATTGCATCTGCACACAATTTGATTAAAAATCATTTAATTTCTGTGGGATTAAGTCTGTATGAGCCTTTAAAGAGGTTAAGCAGTGAGGCAGCAAGTGAAAAGCTGCATGTGTACTTTGTGCTCGCTGCTGTACTCTGTGTGACGATGAGCCTGACAAGTGAACTGGAATGGATGTAAGATGGGACAAATTGCTTTTCCAAGAGCAAACAAGCAAGCTCAGGTTTGTAGACCCTTTCAAAGAGTCCAGCTGAGGAGGGAAAGACTAAATTGGAGTCTGTGTCTTGCATGCAGACTGGAAGACACAATGGAGAGACCCTGCTATAGTAGGATCTTAAAGGCAGATGTTGCCTAACCTAATACCCGGGAGAAAAAAAACCCACCAAACATTAAACGTCCAAGCAGATTTGGAACAATTTTGTCCTTTTCAATGGCTGGTACAATTCAAGCATTGTCCTAAGTATGAAATTCAACTGTTGGCTTGAGGAAGTTAATTAGCTTTTTCTCAGGAAGAAAACCAGAAATGTGTACTTTGGTTTATATCAAACTCTACTATATTCTGGAGAGGAGAGTGGAGTAAAGCACTTTTTAATAGGTTCATTACTTTGTACATTGGGATTTTTATTTTAGGTATGATTCACTACTCACAGCTCCATCTGTAAGCACTCTGTGACAGGCAGAATAGTATATTTACAGTTGTATTCTGTATAGTATGTCAAATCACTTCTACAACAGATGTCAACAGCACTGACAATCAACAGACAACCCACTAAATGTCCTGAGCAGGATAGCCTAGTCTTCTGCCTTGGGATATCTGAACTCTGCAGAATTCAAGTGAAATACATGGATATCACCCAGTATAGGTGGCTGTATAAAACAGAAAACTGAATGACTGTCCCTCTGTGGTAGAATAGGTTTAACAGGTATTGGAAGCTCTGCATCTGTATCCGTATTCTCATATTGCATAAAGATTTGTAAAGCTACAAACCTTAAAGAATACGGTGAGTTTATCACTCTCTTTTGCTTTCTTCCTATTTCTTTTATCTCCTTTCATTTTTCTTGTTTCCTTCCCTACTCATACATATATCATAAGTATAGCTGATCGAGAGATATAAAAGCCCTCCCATTTCTTTTTATCATTAAGTATTATTTTTCAGTAACATAATATATATTTAATTCTGACATAATAAAGGAGGTGTATATAATCTGCATTTGAAATAAAAGCATCTAAAACTCTGTTTAAATCCTGTGATTCAGTGATTAATTCATGAGTTAGAATAGTTTTTTCATTCAATACCAGCATGCATCTTCCCAGAAAGGAAGCATAAGAGGAAAAAAAAGGAGAAAAAAAAAAAGCGAAGGGAAGGGAAAGGGAAAGGGTTAAGGCACATAAGAAAAATGTTTCCTGTTCCAGAAGATTTAGAAGTGGAAATATGAAAATTACAGTGCTCTGGACGGGACACTGCAACAGGAACCATGGTCCCAGAGCTCATTCCGACAGACTCAATGCCCAGAAAATTTTACTGGATTGTGGTTTTATATTTGGAGCAACTGACTATTGAATTATTTCCACAGGAGGAACCTGCATTAATTTAATTTTCTTAAAACTGCAGTCATTAATAACAGTGATAAAAAGATGGAACACTAGTTAAGTATTTAAGAGAAAAGAGTGTTAATACAGTTCTTCTTCCATGTTAAAAACCTAGAAAAAGGTATTGTGAGATGGTCATACTGCAGACCAGCATGTTTCTTCAAAGAGAGAGAATAAGTAAGACTGGCTGTTTAGCTAGTGTAAATTAAATGAGTACATTCTTAATAATTTGTTATGAGTCCTCAAGAGAGCTTCTTTAACTTCTTTTGTTGTACAGGTTCGGCTTTCAAAATCTCAGAAGTACTTCCAAAAATGCACTAAAATTTAAAAGCTGACAGAATAAAACAAAAGAAAATTTATAAAATTGAAGGAGTAAACCCAAAGGTATGTTTAGTAAAATGTGGTCATTTACCTAACTAAATCTTGTTCCAAGAGAAATTAAGATGCTAGTATAAATCAATTAACGAGCAAAGCAAGCATATACTGAATCTCTATCCTAAAATGTATTTAGCAATAATCTAGACAAGAAGCTTTAAATATTGCCATTTTACACAATTGCTTGTGTTCACACATTCTGATGAATATTCAGTGTAAAAGACAAAAAAATTACGTGAGTTTACATGATCTATTTCTAAACAATTTCTCTTTATATTTACACACATAAAACAGAACTTTGAAGTGGATCTGCTTAAAACTTTCCCTTACAGTGAGCTCTTCTGAAGTAAACCAGAAGTCTTTAAATTTCAATGACACTACAAAATATAACTTTTTTTTTTTTTTAAATAGAGAACCTGGAAGCAGACAGGTAAGGTAGAATATAAATAGAATAAAGCTTATAAAGAAGTAATTTCCTGCCCATTTCTATTTATTCAAATAGAATCCTTGCTCAAAGAGAATCCTTGCTTTCAGACCCCTCAGTAATTTTATGAGTTGCAGTTTCCTCCAGAATCAAGCAGGTTTCCATTTTATCACCTGTAAATCTGACTTGCAGCTCTGTGGCCTTCACAGCAATTTCTCCTCTTGATTGCTCCTCTGGAGCTGCAGGTTCCTAGACCCTTGCTGTGTTTCTCTCTGCCTTTTTACTCCTTGGTAAACTTGTGTTTTCTAAAATCGTCTTTTCTAGAGTATTTTTCAATGTCCTTATGTACTGAACAACCTTCTCTGCTTCTGTGAGGTCTTACCTGATTCAGTCACTCTTATTAATGGACCACAGCAAGTAAGAAGAACAAAGAGCCCCCAAGTTAGGCAATCTGCCATACCCACCTATGTTTACATTACCATCATATGCAGTAAGATGAATTAGTGAATGGGCAAAAGGATATATTTTTCTTCAACAGTTTGCACAGTATATGCCACATTATAACCAAACCACATGTGCTTTGAAATCAGACATATTTCCACTGTTACTGAATGAAATAATTCCTTGCAGACAGTGTAGGAAAAGCTTTTATCCAATACTGATTATCTCCTGTGGTTTTTTTGGTAGTCAAGAAAAAGCCATGTTCCCAAATCATTTTACTTTTCTTTTAAAACTATTCTATAAAACACTGAATAATGATTTTCCATTTTACAAGTTGCCATTGTAAAATTTCTGAAGTAGATAACTTTTAATTTTGCACTCAGAATCATACTACACCCTATGACTCACTAAAAGAATGTCAGGGAAAAAAGCCTTAGCATTTTAAAGTATCAAAAATGGGGTGGTGGTGAGAAAAGGCACAATAAAAAGCATTTTTAATGCTATGAAGTAAAGCAGCCTAAACCACATATGTATTAGCTATCATTATGGAAACTAGAAGTATACAGTATTTTGTAACGATTCCATTTTTCACTCTGGAACTGAGCCTGAGTCCCTCACTTCTGAACTGCTAAGGTCAGTTTAGATCTGTACCACACTGGTACAGAGTCAACCCAGCAAAACAGTTCATAGAAAGAACTCCTCACCTTCAAGGCCTGGGCAATCTTTGGTTAACAAAATGCAGTAACATTAAAAAATATTATTTAATTGATGATTCCTGAGATCACTCCATGGAGACTCTGTGCTGAACCACATTTAAGAATGCCAAACTGATGTACTTAATCCAGAGTCACTTTTCTGGATCACGATGATTCTCTTCATCAGGCAGACAAGGGAAGCTCAGTGTTTAGCTGAGATCCTCAGGAGTTTTTACCCCTTCTGATGTTCAGGAAGACAAAAGGCAGCCAGTGGAAAGGAAGCAGAAAAAGGACAAACAACGTTTCTCACCAACCACCATAATAAAACAGCAATTTGTGCTCCAGCCTTCTGTGAAAGAAACTCAGACAGCCTTTAAAGAGCAAGAGTAGAAATGCACAGAAAATAATTTTTAAGGATCTGGTTTGAAGATCTGAACTTGTACAGAAGTAGAGCCTCAGTACCAAAGGTTAAGTCACAGCCCTTGATCCATCAGACCTTTTTTGAGCTAACATTCACTATGAAGACTGTAAAAATAACAATTATTAATGTTAATAATATACCCCAACAATCTGTTGGACCTACTGAGATTTTAGCTTTGCCAAAATGCAAGCAGAAAAATTATGGCACATCAGAAGTGTATTTAATTAGGAACTTGCCATCTGGCATAAGCAAGTAAATTGTAAGTGTAGCTCTTTTAATATAGAAGAAGCTATAATCAACCAGGGAATAGACCATAAGTTATTTCTTGTTTGATTGAAATGCGTAAATTAGGTATGGGAATAGTGTAATTATCTAGTATTTTGAAGGGTTATCCATGAGGCTGAGCTGTGGGCAACCACAGCAAGCAGAGTAACCATAGTAAAACTGTTGACCTAAAATTGTCAGATATAAATCAATATATTTCCACCCAGAAAATCATAGAATCATAGAACCATAGAATGGTTTGGGTTGGAAGGGACCTTAAAGCCCATCCAGTTCCAACCCCCCTGCCATGGACAGGGACATCCTCCACTAGACCAGGTTGCCCAAAGCCCCATCCAACCTGGCCTCGAACACTTCGAGGGAGGGGGCATCCACAGCTTCTCTGGAGAATCTGTTCCAGTGTCTCACCACTCTCCTTTTCTAAGGAAGTATCCTTGATGTTTCCTGGAATATTGATAGAAAGAGCCCTTGAAGGATGAGCAGTAACCTATAGTCAGTGCCAAGCCTTTCAGATTTTCAGAATGTGCACTTATCTTTGGGGATCTTTTTCTTTGATTGTGGTTGTTAGACTTTATAATTAACTGATTTTACCTGCCTCATAGGATCCTTAAAATTTGATTCTGGGCTTGGCAAAAACATTAATACCAGACCACTTAATTTTTATATTCTCAAACAAACCTTAAGGTACTTCTCTTTCCCAATTAACCGTGCTTGATGTGCCTGGATTTTAAGCTTTTTCCAAAATCAAGGACATATTGGTTTACTATCAATAGCTAGTAGTTCTTATTTCTTACACAATTTATTACTCCTTGGCTGCCTCCTATATAATAGCCCCAAAGGAAGAAAGAAAACTAATGAAGTTTAAAAACAGACATATAGCCCAATACATACCTGGTTACATGTGACAATATATATAGATACGTCCCAAAATTCCCCCACAAGTCTCTACTGGTAGCCACAAGACAGAGCAAACAAAAAGGATGGTGTTTTTTTAAACTACTGAAATAGTTCAGGAAGAAAAGTTCTGGCCAATACTATATTCAGATTTTCTCCAGAGAATGGTACAGGAAGAGGAGCAATATTTTTGGATACTTGTGTTCTCCTTAAACTTCTAAGACTGAATCAAGGAGGGATTGGCACTTTGGCACCCAGGGCTAGAAGAGAAGTTGCCTCCAGCCATACTAATTTTCATGATGGGGTCCCTGAATATGTCATTAGCTGAAGACTAGGAAGTCAGGAAGTCAGAAACCAAGAAAAACACTTGCGATACTCAGCATCCAGCAGCACAAAGGAATATTCTTCCTGGAGCAACATGGATAGCCAAGTGACTGAAAAAGTGAAGACAATGACTCACCCTCAAGTTACATATTCTTTTGGAAGGAGTTGAATGAAAATGTGTTTGGACTGTTGCTGAGGAAGCTGTTCGATCCTTAGGGCAGATTCTAACGATGCCTCATGTGAAGGCCACACATTGACAGACCAGGACAAGAGCAGGTGGTAAAGTACAGCAGGAAAGTTTGACCTTATTCTGAGATCAACCAATGGAGGTAATCTCACTGCCCTAAGAGACAGACTCTGAATAAAGGAGCATTCTGAGGCTGCTGTTTTAGTAGCCAATCTGCTATAGGCAGAGACCGCTTCTGCTCTTGATTCTTAACATGGATGTTACAGGATGAGGAGAATGGCCTTTAAGATTTGGAAGACTACCTCTGTGAGCAACAAATCTGTACACACTGAATATTTTCCAGTAATGCGCTCTCCAAGATGATACAGGAAATTAGTACATCCATTTCATCATACAAAGTAACCTCTACAGCAGAGGCCAAAAGATAAAGAGCAATTCTTCTGCATTTAATTGTATCTCTTTGCTCAAATAGTATTTTATATCTTCATATACTGCAAGGATCTTGTATCCTTCCCTTGTCTTTCACTGCAAGAGAATAGATTAATACAGCTCTCATTGACAGTCAGTGGTTCTCTGGGGAGTACCAGCTGCTGTATTCTGTCAATGAAATTGGTGGTGGTGATGGTGTTTCTTCATTCATGTTCAAATAATCTGAGATAACTATGTAGGCAGTCTTGAGTAGATACTTGCTTAATCCTCAAACCATGGCTTAGAATGGACAAATCATATAAGGATCTATATATTACATCTATATATTTTAATCAAACAGACATGGATCGGGATACAGAAATATATCTGAAGTGGTCTGCACTAAGCATTATATGTAGGCATTGTGATATGGACTTTAAAGAAATATGCAATCAGTTTCTGATTAGCTAGGCTATATTCCCTTTGCTTCAATAAAAAGAACGAAATAAAGAAAACATCTACTTTATGTGAATACCCTCTAAAATTTGAAGTACTCTGTTAGATTTTTCTAAATAACATAAAGAAGTCTGTCTATCGATACTGCACACTGGTACTTTACAGTCTAGGCCAGGCAAAAGACTATAGATCACACACCTTAAATTTTAAACAGTTTTAACTTTTGCAGATGCATTAAATAATTCCAAAACTAAGTAGGCAGCTTTTGTTGTTACACTGTGTTACTCCAAACTACTCACAGTGACAAAATTGATTTCTCAAGCCAGTCTTGCAGAAATACACACGTGAATGAGACTATGTATTTTTGTACTTCCTAGACTGCAGTGGGATCACTGGTGAACATAAGCATAAATTTAAATTTTCACATAACTGCAGTCTATTTAATTATCTGTTTGGTTCATAAGGGGCAAGACAATTTTCAAAAAGATACACCAAATATATTAGCATGGATTTCTTTGATTACATCAGTGGTGTTTGTTTGTTTTGTACTATTATTTCTACTTGTGGCATATTCTTAAAGTAAGCCTGTACCTTAGATGGCTTGCTCTCTTTTCAAGCAATCATCATTTGGAATAATGAATTGCATATGGTCTATACATTCTCTAATAGCTCCACTTTAAATCTTCTTCTTAAACTAGTAAAGACAAGCAGGTTATTTGCATTTGTTAATTATTTTATGGTTTACCAAAAAATATGGAGGAAATATGTCAATGTAATTCATATTTACTTACAGCTTGAGTGTTATACACCCATTTATAATAAAAAAATCAACATAATTAACAGAAAATATTTTTGGCTATAAAAATTTTTAAATGGCATATTAAGAAAATAAATATGAAAAGCAAAGACAGATTCATAATCCCACTTTCATGCTTAGTAAAAGGTAAAATTAACATGCTTATTTACACTCCTCTATGAAAAATATAACTACCTTAAAATCATTTCTTTCAAATGCTCTTACTGGAAATGCCACATAAAATCAACTGCTTGTTCTGTGTAGGCCCAGGGAATAGATCCAGAGGAGGGCAAAGGACTCAATTAGCAAGATGAGCTAAAAAACAGCAAGACAAACAGATGGACACATATGGCAGCTAATACTGTGTCAATTTCTTATGAACTAAAGTTTGAAAAAAACCCTTATACTTACATTGCATTCTGAAAAGATAACTAAGCATAAATGAGCTGTGGGTATTTCTTTTTTTGTCTTATTGAAACAGTAATTTTAAATTATCAATATGGTGAAGGTTCTGTGTCACTCCCTCAGAACCAATAATCATTTCAAACTTTGAGATACATATTTAATGTGTTTGGTGCAGAAGAAGTACTACTGATAACTGTCTACCTCTGAAGGATGCTTCCCAGTATTCAACAGATTGCAATGCAGCATCTGTAACAATGTCAAGCAGTAACAAATCTCACACCTCATTCCTAAGCCAATCCCATGCAATTAATTACAGTTCTTGGTTTTACCTGCTTTAGTAAAGATCCATAAATATCATCCTTGTGAGAAAACATTCAATTCCCCAAATTAATGCTTTCCGGAATGTGAATACTGTAAGTTTTTCAGGGAGCTGGGTTCATCTCAGTTTTCACAGATCTGAGGACCTGCCATTGGAGATAACTGTAAATTTTCTTTTATTGGAGATGGATGCCTTAGTTATTTTGCTTCTTATTAGCCACTGTGAAACTAATATTCAGTCTTAAGAGAAAAGATAGAGATTGAATTTAAGGCAGAATGTTCAGAGTCATTATAAAATCCTGACTTCTACAGAACTGTTAACACAAATAACTCTAATAATAAAAAGGTAAAGTATAATTTTGTGAGTGAAATTACCAAAAGTCTGCCTACTGCATTTGTGTTAGTCTGGGCTAATAATCAGAAACAATAGTCTTTTGTATAAACTATATAAAAATCTCAATGTTTCACTTAATAAATTAAGTAATAATTAAAAGGAGAAGGATATTGATTTTATAAGGAAGGAAGCTTATGAAGGCACTGAAAATTTCCACTTAAAAAGTCTCTGAAAGAAAGTTTTACAAATTAACATGCTTTGAAAAATTTACGGATTTCAAAGCAGTTAAAGCTAAAAATTTTCATAAATTACTCAAACTATAGCAATGCAGAGAATTTGGCTGCTATACACCATTTGCCGCATGTTTTCCATTTTGTTTATATCACTTATGAAAACAAGATGAAAGCAGAAAAGGATTTTATGACTGTGATGCAGTCACAGAATCTCCCATCAACAACCCTAAAGAAACAGAAAGGGCCCAAACAGAGAAAATTGTGGATGTGCCGGGTGTTCTGCCTGGGAAGAGAACTGCAATCAACCTATAAAGTAGAAGGAGTAAACTATAGACAAGTTTAGGGCAAAAAATGAAGCCCTTGGTGTACCACATCAATCCTTCTGCCAGAGTTCTCTCACTGCCTTAATAGCTACTCAGCATGTGGCTAGAATCTAGATCCCTATACAGGAACAATTAAAAAAAAACACTAGGATCCTACATAGCTACAATATGACATCAAGGGTTTTTTTGGGTTTTTTTTGGTTTGGTTTGGTTTGGGTTTTTTTTAATAATCAGAAAACAAGTAGTCTCCTTAGAAAGGTATTTAATTCTTAGAAAAGTTTCTTAAAAACATGAGTTCATTTAAGTTACCAAAATTGTAAATAGTACATTATCTTCCACTGTCTAGAAACTAAATTTTAGTTTCCACATTAAAATCTGATTTGATTAGTAGCTATTGAACTCCATTTGAGATAAAATTTGCTCACGTCATATTTACTTATCAACTGCCTCAACTAATTTACAAAAGTATGCAAAAATTGTAACATTAAAAAAAAAATATTCACTATCTGCCATACATCTTCCACTAAAGTAGATGGTTTTACAGCTTCTTACCATAGGGATTAACTCAAAACACAAAAATAAATTCTCTTTTCATCAAGGTCCTGTCCGTGAAAATCTAATTCAGCATTACATACGGGAATTCTCCCATCAGGATTCATAAACACAGCACATTGTAGATAGGCAGAGAAACAAAGTTTATCTCCCAGGTTTTTTTACCCTCATCCAAGATCTTCCATAGTTTCTTGATGGAAAGGGCTGTTATATCTCCAATCCCTTCTTCACCCTGATACTCCTGCTTAGTTGCATTTTTGAAGCTCCTTCTTCTGACTGTAGTTTTCAAAACCAAGGGGGGAAATTCTCCTTACTAGTAATGGTGTTCCTTCCTTGGTTCACATTTTAACAAAGGGTGTATTTATCCTAATCACAAACAAATGAAGTCTTCCCTTGCAGTGTCCACAGGAAATATGCTCTAATCCCTCCCCCACCAATATTGCTTAAGACAGAACATCCCCACTGCCATTTTTGTACCACTATCACCTTCAATCAGATCCTTTCAGATGCAGAGACATATGTAGAAAAGACTTGCCTTTTCTATCTAATGTATGTATAGACTAGAAACCACTTTCTTCAAGGGGCTCATGTAACTATTCAAACAACAGCTGATGGCATGAACTACCCAACCATCAATCAAATAGTGGCAGTGGTGGTGGTTTAAAAAGTTCCTTTATAAAAGTGACTGTAGACTTTGGGAATGGTGCAGTGCTTGATACGTGACCTCACAGCAAGATGTCTGAGATTAGATATTGAAGAATACAGCTGCTGAGGTCACTCAAGTACCAGTCAAATGCTGGTATCGTAACAGGTCCAAACACAACAACCTGTACAAATTGCTACACTGAAAGAACAGAACCCACTTCCCACAGTGGAAATGAAGAGTTTGCGAAATTTCTGTACAAAGGTAAAATAACAACACCTTTTTCATGCTGAGTATTTAACAATACAGAGCTAGCTTGAGAAGCAGAAGGCCAACAAAGAACACCAGGATGTGAATCTCCTAGATTAATTTAACAGCATTTTGATGCAATGAAGAAAGCATCAAGGAATCATACTCAGGGACTTTCTGTCTTTCAGAAGGACAGCATTGCAGTTGGACTAGATAATTGTTGAAGGTTCCTTCCAACTGCATTATTCTGTTCTATCATTTCTAACACACCTTACATTTCTGTAACCTGTATTTCATTTGCCATTGTACTGTCTCATCATTCAGCATCAGAAGGTCCTTCTGAAATTATACAATAGATCCTAATTCCTACTTCTTTTGAAACATCAGACCTCCAAACTCCTACATAGCCCTTTTCCAGGTCTTTTATATGATAGTAAAAGTCATGTGTATCGTTGCAGATCTCCAAAGGCAATATTCCTCCTCCACTGCAAAAATTTAGCATATATTCCTACTCTGTTTTTTAAGTTTTAGTCATCTGTTTATCCTTTCAGTACCCTTCTACTTGTGCTATGGCTGCTTAGTTTCTTAAACGTTTGGTTAAAGAATCTCTTGAAAGCTTTCTAGAAATCTAAGGAACCTAAAATCAATGAGATCATTTTTACTGATCTAATTTTCCATGTGCAGGGACACATGATGTCATACATCTAGAATGCAACTTCCACTGGAATTGCTCAAAATTCTGATCTACAGTTTGAAAGCAAAAATATCTATCCAGATTTCAAATCAAAAGTATACAATAATTTGCTTTATCTGGTTCTTCTCATGGCTCCTTTGCCTTCATGGCACATACTTCAGAAACTGAAGAATTTATCTCTTTTTTTACTTCTCAGGGTACAACAACAACAAAATCAATGTCAAAAACTGCACCTAAAACTTCCAGATGCATCAAAGAAGAGAAATTACACATGACAATACTAAAGACTGACAGAATACAAAGAAGCTTTTATTTTAGCATGCAATTTTCTGTGAATTAAAGAACAAGTATCAAAGTGGTAGCAGTATTAAAACGAAGGTTGAAAACTGTCAACTTTTGATAGGAAGATTATTTTTAAAGTGTTAGAAACTAGTCAGATGTTCCTAAATCAAATGAGAGCAGATTAACAGCTTAAATGTTCAGGTTTACATGGAATAGGTACACACTGAAATACAAGTAGAAAAGTCTTTAAAAAGCAGCAGCTTACAGTTTACAGAAAGGCAGAAGAGGCTATTATACCAAACGAAATTCCATACAGCTGAAATAGCTTCTGTTGTAATTAGAATTATTAACGTAAAGGAACATGCTATTTTATTCAGGTAGAGTTAAGTTACCTATTTCATGAGCCAGTGCAAGGAATTCTGAAATCTACTTTGGCAACCTATGCATGGTGTTTCAGGCACTCATTATTCTTTTAGCAAACAACTTTGTGGATGATCTGCATGGCTTTAGACTCTATCGAAGCATTATGTAACACAATTTGGTTTCAAGGGAAAACAAAGGCAAGACAAGACAGAAAGAAAAATACAGCCTCATGAGGGTTCTGGGTAGTTCTACTGAAAATCAAAGTACTCTCAGAATTATTTAGAAGTCCTGATATAGAAAAATGGAAGGAAGCTATAAAGATGTATTTCAAGATGTAGAACAGTCTCTAAATATTCCTGAAAAGACAAACTCTATGTTTCTATCAAGGAAAAATATCAGGTAGTTAAAACTGAAGGCTCTTAATTTGTTGGCTATACCTTTTAACAAATCTTTCCTGTCTTTCAGTGTATGTTTTTTTTCTTATGAAGCTTTTTTACTTACTGTTCAGATTTTTTTGTGTGCATATGATGAAAGAAATATTACTCACATGTATATTTCTTTGAAATTAGATGCTTTACTCACATTCACAGTGTGTGCACACTTTCTGTGTGTTGGTATCTGCATACAGATGCGGGTGAAGTATCATCATTGTATTCTGAATTCTTTCTAACCCACATGTCTCCTAATAGGAGGAATTCCGAAGGAAAGGAGGACAGGTAAAGAAAGGCTAGTGAATGTGCACTTAAGCAAAACATACATACAGAGCAACTTTCTTCATTTCTTTCTTTTAGGTTTGTAAAACCTGTACATTCAGAATGTGAGCAAACTCACAAAGCTCTGCCATACTCAGTAAGTGGAAGCTGATTTTAAAACCATCTGAGGAAATCTGCTCTGCTAAACAAATGCAGCATCAGTCCTGCATGCCTCTGCAATAACAAACTGGTTACTAAAAATGTGAATGGAATTAATAATAGCCATTCTACAAATACTTAGGTTTACTATCTTTTTTAACAATTCTGCTGATGTGGTTTGAACACAGCATAGACTCAAACTGACAGAGCCACTTGAGAAAGTTTTAACCATTTGGACAGTCTCTGAACAGACATGGTGATGCCCTTTTGACTTCCTGGTAACAGAAACTGCTGTGGAAAATCATCAGAAGGGTCAAGTAATCCTATCCTCCTTTTTTTTTTTTTTTTTTGTAAAACCCAGAAAAATACTGTATAAGGAACTGTTTTCCCACCTCCCCCCCAAAAAACCTGACCAAACCCATAAAATCACAAACACCACAAACTTCTGAGGTTTGGGCAAGAAAACAGATGTATTAACATCCTGATTCCAATTCCATCTTGTAATTCCAATGCAGCTTTGGAACTTTAAAGGGATTCTGAGAAAATCCTGGCCAGAGAAAACTATGGAATACAAAGGATGAGGTGTAAGAGAGCTTCAATATCTCTAACTCATCCTGATACAGAACCTGAAGTTCTATAAACCAAACTGAAACCAAATTTCAGTTGGACGCGGGATTCCTGATAGGTGAAAAATGAAAGCAATTGTTTACACAACTGTAGCTATAGTATCACTCTGTTCACTCCTTTTCTACTTTACAAGGCTCCCATAGCCCGTGAGGGAGGTCCTGATAGCATGGGGTTGTAGATGTAGGGGTTACAGAAGAATATGAAACTAGATTTGCCATTCACCGCAATTCCAGAAGCCATGTAATTCACAGCAAATAAAGCTCAGGTTTTGCAAAAGCTGATATCATCTGCTTCAAAAAATGATGGAGAAAGAGCAGAGAGAAAATGAAGCAACACAGAAAGGAGGTCAACAGCCTATCTTTTTGTCACAGACTGTGGTAGTCTATTTCTTTGTAGAAAACCATCACAGGTGCAAAAAGATTAACCTACCATCATGGCATAGTTAAAGACCTACACTGATAAAATGTTCATACACAAATAGTTTGTCAAAGTAGGTTGATGATAAGTGAGTGTACTGGTTTTGCCTGGGATGGAGTTAATTTTCTTCAGAGCAGCTGATATGGTGCTGTGTTTTGGATTTGAGACCAAAACAGTAGTTTGGTCTGTGTTTCAGCTATTGCTCAACAGTGTCATGGCCTTCTCTGGTTCTCACACTGCCTTGCCAGCACGTGGGCTGGGGGTGCACAAAAATTGGGAAAGGACACAGCCAGGACAGCTGACTCCAACTGAACAAAGAGATATTCCATACCAGATGGCATTATGCTCAGGAATAACAGCTTGGGGAAAGAAGGAGGAAAAGGGAGTATTTGGGTTTATGGTATTTGTCTTCCCAAGCAACCATAACACATGATGAAGCCCTGCTTTCCTGGAAATGACTAAACATCCACCTGCCAATGACAAATAGTGAATGAACTCCTTATTTCACTTTGTTTGCATGCACAGCTTTTGCTTTAGGTATTAAATGGTCTTTATCTCAACTCACAAGTTTCCCCACTTTCACCCTTTTGATTCGCTTCCCCATCCCACAGCTGTGTGGTGCTTAGTTGCCTACCGGGACTAACCCACAAAAATGGGAAAACCAGTAACTCCTGGATGGGATAGCCATCCAGGATGGGATAGCCATATATAGGGAGACATGGTTTTCTTTTTAGAAACCACGGCAGTACCCTCTATCCTGTACATGGTCTGCCTTGTGGCTAGCAGCATTGTTCTTCCAGTAGATACTGGGATAGTTAAGACCCATGAGTAATTGGTTGTGTGATCATGTGGCTTCTCCGGCTGTTTGTGTAGAAATACAAAATAATACTCATACCTTTCTAGATATTGTAATTATTTGTCTGATCTTCTGATTGCAAGAATGCATTACTTATCTTTACATCACTAATTCACTACTACACTGCAGCTGTTAATTCTGAATTGTCAGGCAACTAAGACAGTATTTTATATCCACAGATGTGAAAATAGTTAAAAATGTAACAATGCCCAGAATTTCATAATATGAGAATATCCAAGTGAGATGAATGAAGGACAAGAGTGAAAGGCATGTAAGCTGGCTGAAAGTCAGCCACAAAACCTCAGAAAACATCTACTCACATTTCTATGCTCTGAGAACTTTCCCAGAACTCATCTTGTCTCCAGGCATGATCTGGTCCAGGGACTGATAAGTTCTCACTGTTGGCACAACTGACATTTTAGGACAAGGTGAAGGACTTTTCTGTTAAGCAAAGAGGAATGGCACTCTACTGTTGCTCTCAAGGGCCTGATCTGTTTTCCAAAAGATATCTAAAACACCACAACTTTTTGATTTACTCAAGGTAGACTACAAAAATACGTATTACTTAGACCAGTGCCTCCCAGACAGCAGACACAAACCAGTTCTTTCCTTCTCTTTTCTTCCTTCACCTGCAGAATTTCAGAAAAAAACCCACCTCAAACTGAGTTCTGCCATCACTCTCAGGATCATAGATGGTCATTTACTACCAGCTGGCATGCAGTCCTAGTCAAAGCAATGTCCAAGTTATCATGATTTATATATGTGATCTGCAATGCAATGACTCCAGACTAGATACCCACAAAAAAACCTGCAGCAATTGTTCTTCCACTGTGTGTGCTTCAAGGTGTTAAGCTTGGGAAACAGAGTCCAGCTACTCTGGGCTGAAGCGTTTGGTATCATTGCTTCCACTGACTCTGATCACATTTCAGACCATGGCTCACCAGTACCCAATCTCTATATGCTAGTCCATCTAGCAGAAGATACTTGGCAAAGGACTTTAGGCTGAATTACAGTGTAAATTCCAGGGAAAAATTTACTGACTAAAGGAGAATTCTTTGACCGAACTTTAGGCCCAGGGCAAGGAGGAAGAAAAGGACTCCGCCTGACTTCCTTCACTGTGAAAAAAAACCCTAGTGAAAAACGTGTCACAGTATAGTATTATTTCAGAACTAAGAGTAGACACATCAAATACAATGATGCCTCTAGACAGTACATATGCTAACAATTTAGCCAGATTGAAAAAGGAAGGTGGACAAATTCCTGGAAGAGAAATCTGTCTAAAACTTACATACAAAGGCATGGCACCCAGCTCTGATAATTCTTGAAATGTGTATTACTAGAGTGCAGGAGAATATTCTGGGGAATATCACTAAAAGCCTGATGCTTCCTCTCCTTATATTCTTTTCTAGCATTTGTTGTGAGCTACTGTCAAAGAGTACTGGGCAAGATGGAGCTGTTGTATTTATCATAAATACAGCACTGGAGATAATGGCATCCCACACACCTCTCTAAGTGCTCTGTTTTATGTTAAGGTGAGAAAAGGCATAATCCATTTCTGCCTGCAAGAGTTCAAGACTGAGCTGTTGTCCCAGTACTGACTTCAGTTATCGAAGAATAGCTGTCACCTCTAGCAGGGAGAACGGCATGAGTGGCACCCATTACAACATAGGCTAGCATTCTGAGACTGATAAAGATGATGTCTCAGGAATGGCAAAAAATGGTATCCTGTCTATGCTGGAAGGTATCCAAGTCATTAAAAGAAGTTTTACATATACAATGTACATTGAGCTGATTGAATCAATCGGGGAATCCACAAGTCTTTACTGACATTCAACAAATCTCTGTAGAGAGCTATGCAGTGCAATTGCCACAGTTATAAACATTATGTAGAGGAAGCCATATAAACAGACCCCACCTACTACCCAAAGACAGATGGGAAGTCCCTTTGAACATTTTCCCTATAAGCTTGGTTGCTTTCAATATGGATGATTTGCAGATATATTTTCTACAATTAACTATGAAAAGACTCATATTTCACTCACTTAGGCTGAAGTCATTCCTCGGGTATGAGCTGGGGGTTGGCGCACTTCAAAGAAAAGTATCATGCTTCTATTCAACAGGGACAGGTGCCCAGAAAATGGAAGAGGATGTGTCCAATATCCTAGGCTTCTACATAAAAAAAGTCTAGACCCTCTAGATCTCACCACCCCCCTAGATTTCACCTCAATAGCACAATCTAGTTCAATTTTCTCAACCAATATTCTGTGCAGCGAAGGCTGACATTTGATGAAAGCAAACAGGCAAAGAGAATCATCCTTGGCAAGACAGCCGTTTCCTCCAAACTCTGCAGTACAACATGATCACAGTTGCCAAATTACAACATTTCACATTATTCATGCTGCTGTACCCCATAAAACAGAATAACCCTAAATAAACACTCTGGGATCACAGCTTCACCAATGGTGACCGTTACAGCAACATCATGTCTAGGCCATTACTGCAAACCAAAGGCTTGTATAAACATACTGATGCCATCACAAGGCATTCAAGAACAAAGAAGCCAACGTTGTTAAAGTCCAAAGTGTTCTGAAGTAGCTGCTACACTACGGTACACTCCTGCTTAGATGCAGCAGGGATGCAACATAATCTCTCCAAAGAGTCTCAGGCTTGAGAAGAATGGATATGAGCCAGTCCCCACTAATTGTCTCAAGGAATAGTAGTCGTCAGCGGACGTATTTCTCTCTGAAGTTCTTTTCTGATTATATTACAACGTTATGTTTCCTGTTACTTATTCTCTGTTATATCTAAATCTTTTATTCTTTGCTGCACAATGATCCAGCATGAACAGTCTGGCTTGCAAGTGGACCTATCGAATATTAGTCTATAGTCTGGCTGTTTAGGGCATTCTCTTGGAAGATAAAGTAGTATGCTCCAATAGCTAGCAACTCTCTGAATATGGTCTCCCACTTCTCTGTCCCTTTCTCTAGCCTATGATCAAAAAGGTGCATAGCTCACCAACTACACCTTTTTTCAAGTTATATTAAATAAAATTCAGTACTCTCCAGTGTAAAATAACTCCTTTTCTTCTGTTCTGGAGAAAGAAATCTTGACTTCTAAGATTTATAGTCACTGCACTATATATGTCTATTTTACATTAACCACATGTGTATTATACACCAAGTCATATATTATTTTAGTATTTGAACTATGCACAGTCATATTTAGCACAGGCAAATGCCTCCCAAAATATTCCCAGTAAGATGTACCATTGAAAAAATGGATACCTTGCAAGTAATTGTAAAAAGATAAGCCCTCATTATCAGACTGTATTTGGTTTTCTATATGTTTGTATACAAAATTTCAATGTTACACATATCCTTTCTTATAATATAGCAAGATTTAGATTATATTTAGCTTGGGTTTACTTAGCTTGCAGCAGGTAAATTGCAATTCTTTGTGGTACTCATATTTAAAATCTTTCAAGAACTTTAAGAAGCATAGCCCATAAATACAACTTAAATTCTTAACATAAAATCCTGAAAACAGTCTGCCAAAACACATCAATATAAAGAAATTTACATTCATTTAGTTGTAATCTACAATTTTTCAGGATGACAGCTTGGGCATGTGATGTACTTGCAAACATCACGTATTCCCCTCTCAGAAGCCCAACTTCCATAACATTTAAACTGTTCTTGATGTCTGCTAATGTTTATTATGTCCACTGTTACATATATATGTATCCTGTACCAAATATTTTCCATAAAATTTTAAACAGGTGTGATATATTTTAAGAATATCAGTATTCCTAACATCTAATATTTACAAAAATATAAGATTTGTTATAAGACTGTGACTTTCATTGAACTCAACAATAGAATTTGTCCTTTTACCTATGCAATGTATGTGAGATATCTGCTTTTACAATTTCTTGTAAAGGGTGTTTGCTCATTAGCAGTGCATGAGTATAATTCACTTGATACTTAGCCTTCTGTCAGCTATATTCTTTTCCAGAGAACTTTCAGTGCATGGCTGTAAGATGAACTAAATGTATCAGCAATAAATCACTTCTGGTGATTTATTTTCTCAGGATCCTTGGGACAGAAAGAGAGAAACAAATACTGCACTGGACATGCCCTTCTGGTGGTGGCACATTTTCAGTGGGCTGATTTTCAAAGGACCAAAGAGCCCACTTCCAGTGACAGTAGCAAACGCAATCTCATGCCAAAGGAGAGGCCATAAGTCTTCAGAAAAAGACAGTGGCTGGAACTCGACAGCCGTCACAGAATGATCCACAGCCTTTTCCTTGTTATTGTCCCATAGAGATTTTTGCAAAAAGAAGAGTTCAGGAGCAGGGCTAATCAGCTGATTTTGATGGCAGCAGCTCACTCCAAACTACTTGGAGTAGCACACATGGAAGTCTACCTGAATATGGAATAAGCCTAATATTTCTGGAGTGGGGAAAAAAATATTTTTTAAAAATGACTCAACATTTTTTTTTCCAGTTTTGCAGCAATATAAGGGAAATGCTTAGGCCTGAGAAGTTTGGTAAATGTTCTCCACTTGGCCAGTTACTGTGACCTTGTTTCTTACTTATAAAGGAAGACAAAGATATGGTATTTTTGCTCAGTTGAAATATTTGAACCACCTGTTAGGAATGCTTTTGATTAGTAACCACACGCAAGGTTGAGCTGCTTTGACATGATGCGGTTTTAGTAAGGTGCTTACATGGTTAAGCTACAAAACCACTGCAACCTTAATGTTACTATCAACTCACGTTTAACATAAATGCGAAAAAGTGATTTGTGTAGCCAGGAAATATTAAATACCAAAATGTATCAGCAAGCCTAGCTGAGAGTAAGTATGTAAATAAATATAAAAAAAGTATATGTGTGTGGTTTTTTATATATATTTCAAAATATTATTTTATATATACACATAACAAAAAGGGTGGTGGTGTTCCTTGAAGCTTCTTCTGAGGTAACGTTTACTGTATTACAGGATTCCATTCTGCCATACCTTGCTAAAAGTAAACAAGATAATAGGAAGGACTTGTGATAAAACACAACAGCTTTTATTCCAGTTATAAAAACATTCATTCTGCCACCCATCTGCTGAAGTAAGCCTGTGAATTCTCTTTAAAATTTCAGCATGGCTGGTCATAAAAAAAAAAAAAAA
>VXBL01009854.1:111218-392178 GCA_013400195.1 Aramus guarauna
TCATAAAAAAAAAAAAAAAAAAAGTAGCAAAAGTTAAAAAAAGATAATTGGATTCTTATGTGATTGCAATATAATCTGACACTTCTAAGTAACACTATACCTTCTGCCAGTGAACAAAAGGTTACATGGCATGGCAAGTATCTCCTGTCACTAAATAAGCTATGAGCTAGATCTACTTGGAAAACTGGGCCCTATTTAGTTTGTTATTTACAGAAGTTAGAACATTATGATTTTATTATAAAATTAGACACATAACCAGAGTAAAACTCAGTAACATATTATTATGTATTCTCTGTATTTACATCAAATTTATATTAGATCTGATACTAAAATGTAAGGTCATATTCTGAGACTCCTAATGGCATGAAATAGTGTTGTGTCTTATTTGAGTATTTACTTCTATAGGAAAAAGTGAACTATTCAACGTCATATGAATGTACACCTGTCATAGAATGCCACCAAATTTGTGAGGCAGGATTTGCCCTTAGTGAAGCCATGTTGGCTGTCACCAATCACCTCCTTATTTTCCATGTGTCTGAGCACAGTTTCCAGGACGATCTGCTCCATGATCTTGCTGACCACAGAGGTGAGACTGACCAGCCTGTAGTTCCCTGGGTTTTCCTTCTTTCCCTTTTTAAAAATGAGGGTAACCTTTCCCCTTTTCCAGTCAGTGGGAACTTAACCGGACTTCCAGGACTGATGATTAATTTATTTTTCCAGCATGTCCTGGTTTCAGCTGGGATAGTTAATTTTCTTCCTAGTAGCTGGTATAATGCTGTGCTTCGAATTTAGTATGAAAATAATGTTGATAACACACTGATATTTAGCTGTTGCCAAGCAGTTTTTACAATTAAGTCAAGGACTTTTCAGCTTCCCAGGCCCTGCCAGTGAGGAGGCATGAGCCTTCTGCAGGAGGTGCACAAGAAGCTGGGAGGGGACACAGCCAGGACAGCTGACCCAAACTCGCTAAAGGAATATTCCATACCACATGATGTCATGCTCAGTATATAAGCTGGGAGTTGGGTGGGTAGGGCCATGACTTGGGAACTAGCTGGGCATCAGTCAGCCAGTGGTGAGCAACTGTGCTGTCCATCACTTGGTTTGTATATTCTTTTATCATCGTTATTATTATTCTTCTCTTCCTTTTCTGTCCTATTAAACCATTTTTCCCTCAAGCCACGAGTTCCACCTCTTTTTAATTCTCTTCCCCATCCCACTGGGCAGTGGGGAGTGAGCGAATGGCTGCATGGTTGTTTTAGCTGCCTGCCGGGTTAAATCACAACATAGTTACTCAGAGAAAGTCAGGGCAATCTCACCAAATGTTATCAGGGTCAAGCAACTTCTGTGTGATGGCTGTGGCAGCTGATTGCAGAGATAGCTTGCTACTACAACCAGCTTCAGTCAATCCACCTACTGTCAGATATATGTTTTCTTCTTTTTTCACATGACTGCAGATAAAATATTCTCACTGTTTTAGTTAACTTACTGCTTTTGTACAGTCATTGTCTTTGGAGAATACAGTAGTCCTTCTACCACAACTACTGGCCAGATAGATAGGACACCATAGGGCCCAGATGCCCATCTTCAGTCAAATGAATTGTGCCCTAATTGTCTACATGTAAAATAACCTCGGAACTCTTTTCCTAAAGTTATCAGCTACAAACACAAGCACAGTGTTTAAAGAATCTGCATACTGACAATTATGCTATTCCTCTGGTAAATAAGAAGCAAGTTGACAGGAAGGTTATTTCTCAGAAAGAACACTACTGTAGATCAAACCTGAAGACAGTGTGTGTGATAATCTTTGAACCTTTCCAAAGTTTTAGCACATCTCAATAGGTTGATATTGGATTCAAAATTCCTTCAGAGTAAGTTAACAATTCACAGGAAGGATCCTGTTTGTGCAGATGGTTATACTGGTTAAAAGACACCTTGATATTTGAGAACAAATTTCAGTATGATCTTTATCCCTATGAAAAATCCACATATGGGAGACGTCAAAAATATTTGTAGCTTTTTTAGCCCTGTTAATAGTATTAGTCCAATTGTTGCAACTCATAAGTAAGAGATGGAAAAGCCACAAAGTAGCTCAACCTGCCAAGACAAATTCAGGTTCCAAGGGGTAGTCCTCTGCTAACTAAAAAAAATCTGTATTATATTTTTAGAACTTTTTGCCACATGAATAAAAACATAATTGCCAGGAAAAATGAATGAATCTTAGACATAGCTGTGAGGTAAGTTTGTAGCAAACTCATCCAAAGCTGTATTCCTATAGCTCCATTCAGTATTCCAAAACCTCATGGAGCTGTGATTCAAATGAAAACAGGACTTTTTATGCAGCCATAAAAATTATTTTAGTCTAATCACTTCTGCTGTTAATTATGATTTTCTGCACACTGTGCAAAAAGACTCTTTGAGTCTATGATCATCATTTACACAGTGAGCTGGAAGCTGCAGTACTCATGATAAAGAGACTGACCCCGAGTCAGAAATTATACCTGAAAATGACAGTACAATCAATAAACCATAATGATGGATAGATGAAAAGCAGATTTCACAGATGGCCTCAACTCTTGGATATTTGCATGAGGAGCTGATTACTGGATAGGCATGGACCTTGAAGTAAGCCTGCCAGCCAAGAGTGGATGCAGCAAATGTCTGCTGGAAACGTGGGCTGGAAAAATGAGAAAGATTTTCTTGTTCGCTAGCTTGATGATAGAACTACAGAAAAACCACATGAATCAGCATGCACGTCCAAAAATGATTATCTGGCAATATAAGGTCTTAAATCAGTTTTGCATTCATCACAGATAGAAGTCTGGTATGCTCAAAGACATATATGCACGTGCCAAGTATATAAGCAACCTGAGACAAGAATTCACTGGCGTGCTTAAGCACACTTGCATTTTTTGTTGGAACGGAGGACTGAATGGATTTGTTATTAGTACATTTTTGGACTCAGCTGAGCAAACAATAACAATAGATGCTGGTTTTGAGTTACTGACTGAACTGGCTGCAAGTTAACCTATCATCTGGACACCAGAAAAAAAAAATAAATCCTGAATACAGATCCAGACAAGAAATGCCATAATTTACACATACTTTCAAAATATTCCGAAGAATATCATTAAGTGTTGTGTAAGAGACATTGTATAATGACAGTAACAATTCCAAGAAAATGTGTTAGATACCCCCTGTGTCTCAGAAAGATTACCACAAGAAAAGATAATCCCGAAACTGAGTACAGTTCAGCAATTATTAGGTTTAACCAGAAGATAATACAGATACACAGCACCATACTGAAACGGGAGGGAGGGATATTTTCTGTTAGTATTGATATTTCATTTGTCTCAGATTTAAGATTAACCTTCACTTAAGGAAAAAAAAAAAATTAGAGTGAAAATTCCCTAATCATCTCTACTACTACCTTTATTGCTCAAAGACTACTGTTTCAAAAAATACAATCTATTCCTATTCTCATGAAAACAGTCTCTAAGTAACGATTAGAAAGGTAGGTGCAAGCTGGACAAAGAGCAGAATCATACATATATCATAATTATACAGTATTAAGAACCCAATAACCCATGTTGATGGGTTACCGCAGCAGAAGCAGTATAATAACTTGCCCTAAAAAGGCATGTCTGATCAGACTGCTATTCTGCTCTCAGCCATCAGTCAAATTTGCTGTTAAGAAGATAGCATATGCTAACAAAAGGGTATTATTAAAGAAGAGAAAAAAGACCTTTTTCCCTAAATGTTCGCATTTTCCTTGAAGCCCTGTCTGTTGTTTTAGTTGGGGGGCTGGAGGTGCGGCGGGGGAAGTTTCACTGCTGGCCTGAGTAAAGTTGACTTTAACTTTCTTTTGAGAAGTTAGACTTCAAGATTTCAGTAGCCTCAAGTTTGCTATAATCCTAAACATGCAATGCTCAATATTAACATGAAACCTGTTATACTCCTTAAAATGTAGTATCTTTAATAGCATTTTCAATTTCTTAATGTATGCCCTTGCATTAGAATCAACAAAGACCCGTGCAATACTATAGTATTGTCATAGATTTCAAAGCAATGTGCTGTTGCATCAAGAACTGAAGCACATCTATAATGTCTAATCTGAAATAATCTTTTGGAACAGGGCAGTTCTTATTGATATCTTGGGTAAATTCTTTGCAAAACTTGCCTGAAATGTCCTGGTAATTCCACCCTTCAGAAAGCAATGATGAAGGAGTCTCCTTATTCCCCAAACCATAGCTTTTTTTGGCCTTTTTCAGTGGTACTTAAATCAACTAGTACCACAACTTAATGTCATAACTATTAATGATGTTTTAGTTCAAAGGAGTAATAAGTGATTCTGACCATCTAAATTTTGTGCTGTAACTTTCTCTACACAGACTGAACAAGAAGAAAGTATTAAATGTTCTTGAATTAAAAAACTACATTTGACAAGATAATTTAATTAGACTTCAGTAGAAGGCTATATGAACACATTCCTGTGAGACAGGTGTCCATTTGCAGCTGAACACAGCATCCATAGCATAGAGCTGAACATAACAGGGGCCAAATTTTGTTTATCAAGTCACTGTCTTGTTTTTGGTAAAAAGGATGCTTATAAAAAAAAAATAATGCAAGAAACAGGTCAAGGATTGACACTTCCATCACTGGCATGTTCTTCTCCTTCTCTGTACCTGAGACTAAGACACCTCCTCCAGAGGCAGAAACTGCCTCCGGACCATCTTCAGCTGATGGCTACTAGCAAACTCACAGTATATGTGCCCACTGTAACATCCTGTGGCAATGAGTTTGACAGCTTAATTACTTAATAATTTGTTTTCTTTTATTGCTGACTGATAATTGCACTGAATGTTCTCACACAATGAGAAATGGTGAATAATGAGCTCATCTTCACCTTTTTTCATGCCACTCAATGTCACTGACTTCTGTCACATTACATTTTAGCACCTCTTTTACAAGCTAAGGAGCTGTAATCTGTTTCATATCTGTCGAAGAAGGTATAGCACTTCCCTGACATGTTTTCTGCCTTTCCCTAAATTATTTATAAACTTGTATCTTTTTTTGAGATAGAATAACTGCAACTGCCTACATTATTTAAAGTCAACAGAAATATATACATTTTTCCATTATATTTTTTATATTGCTCTTGTTTCCTATTCTACTAATATGTAACACTCCACTCACTTTTCTGATCATGACTGAGCCATGAACTCATATTTTCAGAAAGTTACACTCAATAATTCCAGTACTCCTCTTTGAAGATCAAACTGTATTCAGAAACAGCCAGCTCCAAGACGGACTTGCTGCTGGCCAAGGCGGAGCCCAGCAGCAAACGGTGGCAGTGACTCTGGGATAACTTAATTAAGAAAGGAGGATGGGGGGAAGACCAGGAGCAACTGCAGCCAGAATATGAGTGAGAAGATGTGAGAGGAACAACCCTGCTGACACCAAGGTCAGTGAAGAAGGGGGAGGAGGTGCTCCAGGCACTGGAGCAGACATTTCCCTACAGCCTATCGAGAAGACCATGGTGAGGCAGGCTGTCCCCCTGCAGCCCATGGAGGATGATGGGGAGCAGATACCCACCTGGAGCATGCCGGAGCAGGTAGGAGGCTGACCCCGTGGGAAGCCCATGCTGGAGCAGGCTCCTGGCAGGACCTATGTCCCTGTGGAGAGAGGAGCCCATGCTGGAACAGGTTTGCTGGCAGGACTTGTGACCCTGTGGGGGACCCATGCTGGAGCAGTTCATGAAGAACTGCAGCCTGTGGGAAGGACTCACATTGGAGAAATTCATGGACAACTGTCTCCCATGGGAGTGACACCATGCTGGAGCAGGGGAAGTGTATGAGGAGTCCTCCCCCTGAGAAGGAAGGTGCGGCAGAGACAACGCGTGATGAATTGATCACAACCCCCATTCCCCATCCCCCTGTGCCGCTTGGGAGAGGAGGGAGAGAAAACTGAGAGGAAAAGTTAAGGCCAGGAAGAAGAAAGGAGTGGGGGGAAGCTGTTTTAAAAACACCTTTGGTTTTAAATAATACCCCCCCCCCAAAAAAAAAAAAAAAAATTATGTTTTAAATAAAAAACCCACCTTTTTTGTTTTACTTCTCATTATCCTACTCTCATTTGTTTGGTAACAAATTAAGTTAATTTTTCTCAAAGTCAAGTCTGTTTTGCCTGGACAGCAATTGGTCAATAATCTCTCGCCATCCCTAACTTGACCCACGAGCCTTTTGTTATATTTTCTCTTGCCCGTTCAGCTGAGGAGGGGAGGGATAAAGCAGCTTTGGGGGGCACCTGTTGTCTAGCCAGGAGCAACCCACCACAAGAAGTTACTTGGCATCTATTGAGAATGAAAGTTACACGCTCAGGAAATAATGCTGCTGTTTCATCATAGAATGGTTTGAGTTGGAAGGGACCTCAAAGAGCGTCTAGTTCCAACCTCCCTGCCATGGGCAGGGACACCGTTCAGTAGACCAGGTTTCAGCAGCAACCACCTCGATTAATTCACTATTATTCAGCTAAAGCTCTCACCTTCCTACTAGCTTTCTTATTCAAATAATTTATGAGTTCGTTGAACAGCATATGTTCCAGTATCTCTTATCCCAATACCATACTGGTAATCTATCTGAGGAGAAAACCCCAACCATTTACTCCTACTTTCTCTTCCCAGGTTTTTAAGTAACTATTTGCCTTTGAGAGAATCTTCTCTCCTACAACTCAGGCTCTTGGAGAGTTTTTGGAAATAAGTATTTTAGTAACTTTGACGAAATAGTTCTTTTTATCTCAGGACATAAAACCCAAACAATTATCTCCTACCACACTATTCCACAACTGTTTATGACATATCATACATCAAGGAATAGGTGGGTATGCTGAAGCTTTTGACAAATAGACTAGGCATACACATAAGTACGTTCTCATTGCTAGCAAAGACGACCTCAATCACATTTGATACAGGCAACTTGGAAAGCCTATTCCTTTAAATTTTAAAGCCTCTCTTTAAAAGCATACACTCATTGTATGTATGTGATGGAAAAGGAGGAAAACAGCAGCAAGAATCAAAACCACCCTTTATACAACAGAACTTTCAGCAGAGAAAGGGGAAGCAATAGATGACAACATGACAAAGGGCTTCTGTAGGGAATCTGTGTCTCTAGAATGTACTGATCCTCCAAAGTGATCAAACCACAGCATGGAAACAAACAGTGCAAAGTCCATACCACCAACAGATCTGAATTTTCACAATCAGTAGAGGACTGTATAGGAGCTACTAAGATTCATCTTTCACTGGCATTCAAGAGGTTTTCAGAGTGCCTCCGGCTTTTTTTTTTATTTTAAACATCCGTTTCTCCTGTCTATTATAGAGTAACTGGAACAAAGATGCTCACCATCCTTCCTGCTGAGACTGGTGACAATGTAAAGCAGAAAGTGAGCTTCATATAACCAGCAAATGATTCATAAATACATACAAGTTAGTTGTGCTCTGTCATTAGAAGTGGAACCTCCCTTACAGCATATATTTTTCACTTAAATTACATAATTTAATTATTAAAAATATTAAACAGTCTTGAAATAAAAGAATCCTCCCTCCTCTGCAGAGTGTCAGAATTGCTCTTCATAACTCTTAAATTGTTTAGGAAACTGGGTGCTGAAGCAAAAGCATCAAGTGTTGTGCTAAAACTAGACATATATATACTTTTATGATTGCAATGATAAAGTTAGTTGCCACAAATATCATGAAGTGATCCATAATGCTTGTACCATTCTTCCAGGTAACAACAGAAATTATATTATTTCTCACTTTTCTTTTTCCAAACTAAGGCTTTACTGTAGACTACACTTTCCCTAAAGTGAAATCATGAAAACATGCAAAGTAAAGAAATCATTTTTGCCTGGGATAAACTGCATGTTTTGTTTTCTTGTAGAAAAAATATTCAACTGTATTTTGAACATATTAATACTTTTTTCAAAACAACAAATTCAAATGATCTATGGTCTTTCTTTATAACCCTTCTGGGGATGGAGGAGAACTTCCACAATTTCCATTAGCTCATTCCACTTGCAAACATGCAAACAGCTGCTCTTTTGAAAAGCTTCTGTATGCTCAACAACAAAATTGGTTTCATTTTTTCTAGCCTTTTTAATTATTTTTTTCTTTAAAATTTTAGAATCTCCTTTTTAAAGAATTAGCCTGACTGCAGACATCTAGCTCTAAGTATTTCCAGACTGGTTGATCTCCAATTCCTTCTGTGGATGGAGATCCCAATATACATGACAAAATAAAATTTTGCCACTTTGGCAAAAACAGTAGGAGGAAATAAAAATCCTGTGAGGAAAAAAGCCATAACCAAAATAAGGTCGTTTCCAAAGACACATGATTATTAAAAAAAAAACCCAAACAAAAAAAAAAAAAACCAAAAACCCAAAAAAATCCCCAACAACAAAGCAAACAACAAATGCAAAATCCTGTTGAATTAATCTGTAAGAGTTTGAGGAACCAGGTAAGCTAACTGAGAAAAAGTTAATTTCACTGGTGATATATCCAAAACATCATCACGCTTTCTTGACAGAGGAGACCAGGTTCCCTTTGCTTTTTGGTTTACATAGTACACAGTACCATCAAGAGCTGCTGATTCTTATCAGCAATTCCTGAAGTTGATGTAAAAATGATTAGCATGCATTTTGGACTTCCTGAAACTCAAAACACTGAAATGAAACAACTGCTTCTCTGAACACCATTGATCCTGATTCAGGTAAGTCCCAACCTATGCAGTAAGCATCCATATTTCCACTCAATGCTCAAGCAGCTGCCATCTGAGTAAATGTACTACAAAATGTTAGTTGGAGAATATGAAGCACCAGGAATATGTATGCTATATATGTATACAGTACACTTACCAGACACTATCATATATACACCATATATACATATATAAGTAATTCCCCTACCATAATGGTTTTTCCCCACCAATGTCCACTGGTTTCAAGCCACTACAATGAATTTGGTGGAATCACAATATAGGTGTCTATAATCGCCTCAAAGAATTTTATAGACTGATAGGAAAAGGAGCACACTGACAAGACAATTAAGGCTGTTCAATTTGACCTGTCTTGCACTGTCTAAAGGAATTAAAGAAGTTCCTGGGATGACCTTGCATTAGCCAACCAGTGAACTAAGGGAAGAAGGCGATTCCAGTGTCTACAAGGCTTACTGAACTCACCACATGCCTGAAAAGATCCTGAGAAGACCTCTAATCATGTAGGTAACTGGACTTGACTTTCTTCTAGGTCTGTGAAGAACACAGGTCATCCAACAATGAACGTTCCAAGAGAAGTAATACTATGACCTTGAACTTCAGACAGAAAGATGGCTCTGGCCAGTGCCAAGACACAGTATATGGTTTTCTAAAAACTGAACCTGCTTTCTAAAGAATAGAAGGCTTTAGAACACAGTGTCAGCTCAAATAACAAGGAAGAGGTGGCAGGCTGTCTCTGGACTTCCACAATGGTTGTTACCATACTCTTTTCAAGACTGGCTACAACCTTCTTTCTCAAATAATTTTGGGGAATCTGTTTTTGAGAGTGGAGTGTGAGAATCCAGAAAAAAATTGTTTAATCAGCCAAACCTTTCAATTTTGTTTCTCTTTTCTGGGTGTTTGGTTCAAATACTTGCAGGTTTTGAAATCGGCACCAGGAAAAGGCTGAGTACTTTTTATTTCTGTGCATGTGCACCTCTGTGAAAAATATATATAAAGAATATAAGTCTTCAAATCTCCTAGCAAAAATCTTCATGCAAAATTTCACAGCCTGAAGAAGTGTTGCATCTCAAGAAATCAAGCCAGGGAAACCGTATTATGCTATGATTTTTTCACATATTACATTTTTCACAAATTATGTTGCAAATTAGTTTACAATTCCTCATTAACAAGGAAACTTTATTTTGGAAAAACTGCCAGACATTTATGCAAAGAATTTCCCTGTTTCTGAAATGAATTGCTGCATTTAGCCTAAACTTATATATGTGTTATTTTGTCATTTTTATTAATTAATGCATGTTTTTGTTTTGTACACATTGTACAATTTCTTGAATCCTGAAACTTTTTCCTCGAAACTGCCCTATTCTAAAAGCTATCTATTTTTCTACAACACAGAGAAATATGTTTTTACCAGTAATTTTTTTATGATACAGTAATAGTATTCACTATACAAAATCCAAATTCCACAGATCAACTTTTAGAAACCAAATAGAAGCGCTCTCTCCAGGTTTATACAGACATGATACGATGAAGTTTTCAGAACTGTTTATAATAAATGTTAATCTTCTGAAGTGGTGAATGCTTAATGCACAACCACAAGTTAGTAATTTATTTGGATATTCTTGTATGATTTACATATGTTGCAGCTTACAAAAGTAATTCTTCAATTTCAGAGGCTGATACATGTTACGTGACACTTAAATTAACAGCAATATTGACAAATATATTAATTTGGAACATCATGGTGAATCTCTCTGCTGAAATGGAAAAAAAGAGAATTAGATGTTCAGTATCAGTTAAACCTAAACCTCCATGTATTAGCAGAAAGCAGGTAAATTTAACATCAATTTAATATAATGACAATTTGTTAAGAGACTTTAGTTTGTTAAGATTTTCAGGCACTTACAACCCTAACAGCGAATCAGTATTTTTAATACTATATGTAGTTTTCCTCAAATGTTTTCATAAATGTGTACAAATGTTGACCTTGCATGACCTTTAGAAATCATGTAAAACACAGTAGTTAATCAAACAGCTCAGTAATTTGACATATTATTCCCCATTATTTGCTGACTAAAGTCACTTACTATGAATAAGTGTCAGAAACTAAAAAGTAAAACTAGCACTTACATTACCTTGGTAATGTTAATGAGGTTTGTGGACAGCATTTTAATTGCAAACAGTATACATGATATGATTGCAAGGTACATTGCTCAGGAGTATTTTGACCTGACATTCAGGTAAAGGTATTTGGTTGCTCAGTGAAAACTATTGTATTAAAAAGAATACTAAACTAGAAGCCTCAAAAGCATTTTCTTTCCTTGAAAGCTGTGATGTTTTGTAACAAAACCTTTATAACAGAAATACATAGTACCCCTGCTTTGGGCTTTATAATAGTTGGTAGCAGACAATAATATCCACATTTATGCACTCATATAGTACCTACAGACTGAAACCCATTTCATTGATTTTATTTTAAAAGTAGGTTACAATACCATATTCAGAGAATAATTATTACCAATTCCTTGGCAAACTGGAAGACTTTCTTAGGAGGGGCTCCTTCAGTCTGTCCTGATAGATCAAATTTATCACTTTATTAATAAACTTAAATGACAGATTATACTTGTTAAATCTGAGCACTAGGCTAGCCCAAGGAGAGCTGGAAACCAGAGTATACAGGACTAAAACTCAGAATGAACACGCTAAATTGAAGACATGATCTAGGAGAAAATTAAGATGCAATTCAAGAAGGTCAATGGTTTAGCTAGGAATAATCAACTGAGAAAATACAAGATGAGGACAAATAATATGTAGCTATTTTTCAAAATGGTATTTTGGTGGTTAGATTTATTAAAAGTTATCAGCAATAGGATATTCTTTCATAAAAGACAACATGCTGCCTTGAACTGTAAACTAATCTTTACAGTTGGTAAGGCTACAGCTTTAGTTTTTTATAGAGGGTACTCTACCTAAGGAATACAGAAGAATTGAAAGGAATTCAGCAGAAAAAGTACCAGAGGTCTAGAAAAGGTGACATAAAAGCAAAAATTCAGGAATTTGGATTCTTTCAGTTGAGAGGAAACTGAGTGGAGAGGCAACAGAAGACAGGGAAAAACACCCAGAATGGGCATGCAAAGTAAAAGCTCACTCTCCTCATTCTGCAGGAATACTACTTGTTTGTGGCCACCAGAAGGAATCCTTTCCCAAAAGGTAGCCCTCACTTTCTACAGATTTATAGTATACACTTCTCAGTGCCTAGGTGTTGAACTTGTAACTAAGATGGAGTTTTCTTTAATCAGTATTCTGTTTTGTATCAGTCTCTTACTTCTACAGAAGCACTACATTCAGTTGACTAGTTTCACCATGATTTTATCTAGTCCAACCACACCAGAGAGGTTTAACAATGAAATAAAAAATTTTCTATCATGGTTCAAGAGAAGCCTTCTAGAGAAGGCTTTAAAGTATAGCAGTACAAGGTTTGCAAACAGAAAAATGCTGTAAATGCAACCAGTTTTCAGGTAAAAGCAAATACCTGAACTATTTGTCCAGGTATACCTTTACTCCAAATCCTCAAGGCATGGATTATCTTCAAAAGCCAGTAACTTAGTTTTTTATGGCAAAAGTTCATGTCCAAAACATTCTCAATTCCTAAATTCCCTTTTTTTTTTTCCTCCTTTTACCAAACTTCCCACACTTCCATACCTTAATGGCATTTTATATGCCTCCCTTGCTTCACCTGACCATTTGCATTGCTTAAGATTTCATGTGCTGTAAAAGAGTATTTGTTCAACACACAGTTATATTTAAGCTCCTGACTTCTAACACGAGCTCAGCCTTTGATTGCAATAACTACATACAATTTGGACATGTTATCAGAACAGAAAGCTTATTAGCAAACAAGGCATTTTGCTTCAGTATGTTATAAAAAGGCAAAATTCCACACTCCACCTCTCCGTAGCTTAAGCACTGCTGCATCAACATTAGTGTTGTGAGTTTAACTGAGATGAATATGAAGAAAATTAACTCACATACCTGTTTACAGAACTAAGCACTAAATCCATAGGCATCCAAATATTAAATTTGTACTCAAAATCTTAAATTAGACCCCGCATCACTACATTGATTCCTTCTTTTCTCTTAGTAACATCCTACCAGTCATTTTATAAGCAATATTTTCACTTTCACAAAAACACGTTGAAAAGTTAGTCAATGACAGTTTAGAATGACATCTTCTTTTAATGCACTACACATGACCGCTTCTATGCAAACCAAGTTTTAACTGTCATGCTGTCAAGAAAAATGATAATTCCCTAGTCATACCTATCTTTTTAGGGAAGTAAGAACTACAGAACATTTTACAATAGAATTTTTTTAATGTTTAATAAAATCTGCCACTTGTATGAAAGCCCAGATTAATGTTATATTTGAAGCTGACAATGAAAAAAAACCCCAACAAACCCCATCACCAAATTAGAAAACACACAAAAGTGGGAAGCATTTGAAGTGTTATACATGCCTACACTTATCTTTTCTCAGCCCTCTCTCAGCTTAATGCAATATAAAAGTCCATTAATAAAAAAATGAGCATACATCAAGTAGTCTCCAAGCTGTATTGGGTCATTAACTGTGCATTTATTAAGAAAAGTCACAATCTGAAAATCACTGTAAGTATAGTGCGTCATCAATGTCCAATGAACAATCATAGGCATTACCTGCAGAAATAGATGTATGTTGCTCAATCTAGTCTGCTTTTGAATGCCCCCCTAAATTTGATTCCAAATTTGTTATATTAGTAACAAAAAAAAAAAAGCCCCCAAACCAAAAAGCTATACAGGCTTTTCTGATCTAATGAAGCTAAGCTTGTTGCATTCAAATATTTCCTTTGGCTTTTGCAACAAAAATTGTAGAATAACCTTGGTTCTTGAAAATTTGAAAGTAAAACAGAACTGCAGCTGATCATTCTTAAGGTAGATTCTCTGATTTAACCAAGGGAGTGAGTGCAGAACATTCTCTATGAAAGGGACCTTGCCTTATTTGAAATTACTGAAGTCTTTTCACTCTCAGGGCAGTTTGCAATGTACAGTTCTTTGTCTGGGCTGGGAAGGAAGGGGGCTTTTGAAGGTATAGATTTTTTTTTGTTTGTCTTTAAGGTGGTTCAATGTTGTTTGTAGCAAAGGCACCTAGAACCTCGGTGGGGCACTCTGTTCACTTTTTATTCCTTAAATAATTTTCAAAGAGCTAGACAAATAATACGAATCTGACTTATTGTCCTTTATATAAACTATGAGCAAAGGGGAAAAAAAATAATTCTGAAACATTTAAAGTGGGATTTAATCTCCAATACTGTTAATGACATCCACATATTTTATGAAAAGTTTATACCTAATCTACAAATGTTCAGTGAAAAAGCCCTAGCAAAGCGTGATTCAAAAAGAACAGCAGTGCATTTACAATTATGTCACACAACACATATACTGAAGTCTCAGGTGTACTGCTATGCATTTCTTTCCGGTAAGATTTTGCTATTTGTTTCCTTTTCCTAAACATATCTAAACTGATACCAGGATGTAAGCAAATTTCACGGGAGTGACTATTAAAGACGTCAACGTTATACCTCTACGGATACTTAATCCTTCCTCTCCGTAACAAATGGCAACTGAGGATGCAAGAGTGAAGCGAGTTCAGTGAACTGCTCGCGAAGGGAAGCGGCACCCGCTCTCCGCGGGCAGCAGCGCTGCCGCCCTCAGCAGAACGCTGCGCCCCCTCCCCACGCTCACTCCCGCTTCTCTCTGCCCCTCTCTCCCGCTGGAAACTTTCTGCCGGCCGCAGCATCGCCACCGCTGCCGAACCGCAGGCCCCGAGTAAGGGGATCCCAGCGGCACAAGCGCCACGCTTCTCAGCCCTTCCCCGCCTCAGCCCAGCGGGAAAAGCATAGCCTCAGGCACACGAGTGAGTTTCTAGAGCACGAAGCTGAGGTCTGTAATAAACCGACGTGCTACCCTACAGCGAGGAGTGCCTCCTCGCCTTCCTCCTCTGCCCTTCGCCCCCCGGCAAGCAGTGAGAGGATAACTTTTCGGAGAGACTTGCCCTCTCCCTGCACTTGAGGCGGGTCGGCTGGGGTGGAAGACGCGCGGGGCTGTTACCTGATGTCCCCGCTCGGCTCCAGGGCAGGGCAGAGTACCCGCGGTCCCCTTCATGCCCGAGGGGCCGGCCAACCTGCCCTGAGGAACAAGTCTTCATCCAGCTTCCTCCCCGCAGGCAGCGCCTCCCTCCTTCGTCCCGGCGGGGCGGCAGGCGCTGGGCGGGCGCCGCTCTCACAGCCTCACCGGCGCGGCGGGGAGGGAAGGAGGGACGGTGGGAGGGAGGAGAAGAGGCCGAGCAGGGGGCGGGAAACGAGCCGTGCCCTCCCTCTCTCCTCCCCACGCCGCCGCAGGGACACAGGGCGGCCGGGGAGAAGCGCCTCTGTCCGCGCCGTCGGCTCCCTCCTCGCCGCGCTACCCCCGGCCACACGCAGTTCCCGGCAACAGGCGCCCGGCGCGGCCCCGCCGCCCCACCGCAGCAGCTCCATGACTCTGACAGAGCCCGGTCACGGGAGGTGCAGGAGACTCCCTCCAAGCTCCACTGCACCGCCGCCCGCTTCACCAAGTCGCAGCCCGGTCTTCCCGTCTTTCGCGGGCGGAGAGTCGCCGCCAGCGGGCAGGGCAGGGCAGGGCAGGGCAAGGCAAGGAACAGCCGGCGTCTCTGGAGGGCGCTCCCGCCCCGTCTAGGCGCTCCGGAGAATGCGCCTGCGCCGGGAGCAACGGCCGGGCAGGCCTGGCCCTGCGGCGGACAGCTCGTCTGCTGGGGCGTGAATTTGGTGTCATGGCGGGGCAGGGCGTCTTCGGGGACAGTCTGGGAGGTACCAGTTTGGGAGCGATTTCCTGCAGGGCTCTGAGGTGTGTGGTAGGAGCCGGGGCAGGGCAGAGGTTGTGGAGGGCCCAAAGGGAGCAGGGGATGGACAGCAGGGGAGACTGGGGGAATATGGGATTGGGAAGTCTGGGAGAAGAAAAAGGGATCTGGAAGGTAAAGAGGGAAGTTTTTCATGACAGAGAAGAAGAGTGACTTGCAGATTGGGAGGATAAGTGGTAAATATATTTTTTTCTGTCAAATTTTTCTGGCAGTGGCTCATCAAGAGTGAATACCAATGGGATAACTGAAAAGGAGAAGGAAAAGGTTGTCAGGCAACAAAGGAGAAAATGTGTTATGTAAGTGGACAAAGGCAGGGTTTAGAGGGTGAAGAGAATGATAAGAGGTTTGGGGAACACAAGATTTTACAGAGCTTGAGAGGAAATTCATGTGAAACTGAGATGGTGGGTATGGAGGAGAAGTTTGGCTGCCTTATCGTGGACGTTAGAAAATGAGCTGTTGAGGAACGGATTTTAATTTCTAAGGGATTTTAATTAGAGGAAATGTGCATGAGGGAAAGCGTTGGAAGAGTAGGAAATAAGCACTGCAGGAGTTGTTGGACAAGAAGAGAATTGGAGATCAAAAGAACAAGTCAAAGCTTGAAAGAGCTAGCAAATCTGACTACTCACAGAAGTATTTGGTTTGAAAGGAGTGGGAGTGTTGGTTGTACATGGAGTAGACATTACACTATCAATAAACTTTTGTTTATGGATTTGTATCTTACAGATTTGTAAACTTTTTGTTTTGGATTTTTAAGATTTGTACAGTGAATCTTGCCATTTTCTGGCAAATCATCCCAGCCCACATGGGTAGTGGAGAGCTAGATTCCCGGTCTCCAAACTGAACTCACCTTTACAACCAGCGTAGCAGAGTAGCAGTAAAATCAATAAAGTAAAATCAACTTGAAGTCATCCTAGCCCTTGGAGAGCTGAATTAAGTTTTAACTTTTAGCCAACCCAATGTGGAGCACATATGAACACGTAGATTCATTGCTTCTAATGTTTCCTGATAGCAAGAGAAGGTCATGCTGCTGGACTGAACTGATGATGGCAGTTCATGAATGGCTACTGTCCCTAAAATGGAAAAAGGCTGAAATAGGAAATGGAATACACACTGTGATTAATGAAACAGGATTACTGGTTTTACACTGAAGTGTGTCATTGAAATATTTACTGCAGAAACGAGAGGAGGAAATGCTGAACATCAAATTCATGTCTTCATCCAGATTATCATTTATGCCTGCAATAACCTCTTCCTCCATTGACTTCCTGCAACTTTTGTCGGTATGACCTACAACACTTTAAAGTGTTTCTCTTTTTTTGATCAGTCTCATTCTGATCTCTTCCAACCTCTTGTATCTCAGCTATTCTGGGACAGCTGTAGTGAACTGTGGTGAACTTGTGTCTGGCACAAGACTTGTGTTGTATGAGTGATTTATAATAATCAAGGCATTGTAGGCACAGACTAGCCAGGGTAGAGATTGGATTTTAAAAAAAAAAAAAAGCTAGGCTGCTTTAGTGTAAGACTTTGTAATCCATATCTTTCCCTTTGGTTTTTTCTCTTCATTATTCTTCCTGCCCTCTATTGTGCAGAATCTTCCTTCTTGTGGCTCATCAATCCTATCACTGTACCAATGTCTAAAAATAATTTTAAATACTTTGTATGTATAGATATTTTTACAAAAGTTGTTACCAGAGATCTAGAAGATGATACTTTAGTAGCCATCTCTTGCATAAAAATGATGTGCCACTCTGGACTTGCAGGTGCTGTTGTAGTGTTGGTGAAAATAATAATGGTTAATAATAAATGTTTAGCTGGTTGTTCATAGGAGTTGGAAGGTCCCTGGGAGTTACCTGTGGAGCTGCTGCTCAGGACTGGTGAAAATTCTGTACATGTGAAAGAATGAGAGATCAACATTTTCAAGTTACTTCTGAGATTCGTTGTCTCTGATTTTTTGGTGGTCATTATGAAGCAACCAAGATCTGTAGCTAATTGTGAAATCTTTTGTGAAAGGCCACACTCAGAGGTGCCGTTTGCTACCAGTTTGTATTGTGTGTAAAAAATCTCTTCTTTTCCCTTGAACTGCTATGTGTCTGAATTTGAGATAATGAACTGCAAATTATTTTCCAGGATAGGCTAGTGAGTTAAATCAAAATCAGTGAAAAATTCAGTCATTTTCTTAAAGAAAAAAATAATTAAGAAAATACCTGCTTTATATCATGAAAAACACTGCTAGTGATCAAATGAGATCTTTCTTGCAGAAAAGGTTATATAGAACAAGAGTGACATGCTGGTAAGTGAAACTAGTTTAAGAACATTCGATCTGATAGAAAATTGAAAATTTTGCATATATATATTTAGTGTATATTTTCAGGCAAATATACCTTCATAAGCTGTAGTTTCTCATATACAAGAATATTTTTCTACAAGAAGCAAGTAATACTTCATTTGCTCTAGCTTGTTTGAAAAACTATGTACCTGCTAGCATACCATAATACACATGGATTTGTACATCCAAAATATGATTTTAAAAATGATTGGTGCAAGTAAAATGTTTACAATATGTTTTAATCACTGGGACAGCAGTAGAATTTGATATGTTGATCACCTAGACTTAAAGGTAGTAATAACTTGCACATAAGAGTCTGTTCCATAGAAAATAAAATATCATATTATTGATAGCAGCTATAAAATCCCAGAAGAAGACTCATTTCTTTTGAGTGACTGTGTATTCACTTGTTTTTGAAGACAGCTTGCTTGTACAATAGAATAAGCAGTGAATGAGATATGAATGTAAAGATATTTGGTTTTGTAATGAACTGGCTAACATGTTGATTGATAGGTTTTGTGGCATCTATAACATCATATAAACAGTTGAGTTCACTTTCTCCTTCCTCACCTGTCCCCATCCCCCATCCATTGGCTTATGTCTTTTTTTGGATTCCTACTCAGCTGTAACAGAAGCTAAATGACTTTCCCAATAAAGAAACTCGAGGTCAGAGTTGAGCATAGCTCATGCTGACAGCATGGATCCACCTGTACTCAGCTGGCTCATGGTAGCTTATTCATCGTTCTCCAAAGATACAGCCTTTGGGTTATTGCATGACTTTTCACTGTGCCATCATGCACCATGCTACCATTAAGCTGCCAATGTAGCCCGGCCCTGAGTGCCCAACTTCAAAAGTATGTATACTGGCCTGTCAAATAGCCATGTTGTTTCTGGGAAATCTCTCTGGATCGTGCTATATATTCAGTTTGGGTGCTTTAAAAAAGAAAAAAAGTGTTCTTAATGTTTTGAGGGATTATGCCTGAGTGGTCAGCTCTCCTTTGAGAAAAAATCTTAGGTAGTTTTATGCGGTCATCTTCCTGGACACCATCCAAACTGTGTAAGTTCAAGGTCCAGAAAATTAAAAGTGCTCTACCTCAGGACTAGAGTGTGTAACAATTGTTCTGAGACTATGTATCATCACTTGCTGCTTCTGTGAGGACTTACACAAAATGTAAAGCAGGTGCCTTCTAGCAAGCCCATGACAGTGTATTATTCTATCCAGGAAAGACAGAGCTTTATCTGAGCTCCATGATTAGATATCAGTAATAGCTCCTCTCTTGATTAGAGGACAGAATAACAAGGTGTTTCATTACATTCATATCCAGTATCCATGGAAATGACCCAGCTTAGGTGTGAGCTCCAGAGGACTGAAGCCCTTGGGGGACCTTTAGAAGTACGGTGACTTCTGTTATAACCCAGTAGCAATGAGTATAATACCATGGAGGCTACCTTTCTCCACTGGTGCTAAGGCGGCATGAAGGTGTGTAGGCTCTCATGGCAACTCTTTTATTATTAGACACTGGTTGGTAATTAGACACAGTTGGATCTGGCAGAGGATGTAGGAGCTGTGGTTAAACATTTCTCAACAGCTTGGGTGGTGACTTGAACATTTTAATTTGGAGTCCACACAGTTGTACCTGTGTTCCTATATTTTTCTGTAGGATGTTTAGTTTCTGCCCCTCACTTCTGCTGTTGTACTTAGATGATAAATTCTTAAAGACAAAGACTACTCTTTTGCTCATTGTACAGCATCTAGCACAAAGTGGTTCTGGTTTCTGGCTAGGACTCACAGTAACTATGGTAATAAAATTATAATACTGATATCATACTGTTATGATAGCAGTATTTATACTACTAGAAAATTATATGGAAAGCTAGAAGAGAATGATTTCTATCATTCAAAGTTCTGTGACAAAAAAAATGATAGTTTTTGCTCATACTAGCAACTTGTTGCACACACATTTGTATATTGTGATCTCTTCTAATAATTAAAAGGATAAGCATCTGAATTTATAATGAAACATCCCTTCTTTTCCAAGCATCAATTTGGTTTTGCAGCTCGGTAGTTATTGATTAAAAATAAGAAACAGACAGTTAAAAAAATTTAACTTGAAATGTCTTTCAGCGGTTGTTCTTTATGGTACTTGATGTCACAAATATACAAGTTATCATGGAGTCTCTCACATAAGATTTTAAGCGGTAGCATTAAAACACTAGATCCATCCATCTTGAGCACACCTTTTGTCTAAAGAAATCAGATTTTCATCTTAGAAAAGCAACATTTTCTTATTTGTTCCGTGGTTTACATTCAAACTGTAACCATGTAAGCTACAAAAAACTTGGTATCACTTCTGAAGAAGTTTCATCATTCAGCACCCTCAGTGGACAAAGATGCCTAAGGCTCAGCCCTGAAGCAGGCACCTAAGCTCCTGAGGCCCGTAGAAATTCAGACATACTCCTCTTCAAGTTTTCGGTTGGCCATTGTATTCCTCACGCAGCATCTGGAATCCATGATTGTCTCTCAAAGTCATTTAAGCTCTTTATGTAGCCTGCAAAAAGCTAAGCATATTGTTTGAGCATTCTGGAGAATGTTTTTGAAGATTCCTGTCTACACCTGTTGAATCCATAGGAGCTTAGGCAATAACTTGAGGATTCATTCATAAGTAACTGGTTTGCAGCTTTCTCTGGCACCTTCTCTACTGAGAAGCCTCACTGTGTAGGTACTGGTTCAGTCCTAGGCTCCTTTCAGTGCAAACCTACTAGATCCCAACCAAGAAGAAACCCAGGCAGGTTAGCTTCCTTGGTGTTCATTCTTGGCAGACAGTATGGACGAGAACCATTCCTAATTGCGTTCCCTCTGTCTAGGACAGTTCTTCCAAATTCTCCCTTCAGACTTTGCATGCCTTCCTTGCTTCTTTTTTTTTTCCTTCATTCCTCTTGCTTTTTCCCCACTCTTACTTTTGAATATGCACTTTCGAAGATTCCCAGCTTCAATGGAATTTTACTATAATTAATTCAGACTACATATTTTTCTTGTCTTTTTATACATTTTAGATCTGTCCAACATGAATGCCTTATTAGCAGAGCATACACAGTTCTTATTTCTACTGGTTCTATATCAGTTTATATTGTATTATTTTCTTCTCAGTTGCTATTTAGTCTTTTTTTTTTTTTCCTCTATCTGTGGAGAAAGGGACAAACTAATTAAATTTTAAATGCCATATTGCAGTTCTAAATAAGGAACTATTCATTAAAAATAACCTTTTATTGTGACACATCTTGTTACAGTAGGGCACATATTGACTGTAAGTTAATTTTTTTTTTTCTTTAAATGTTTTTAAATTTTTTTTTTTATTCTCTCTGTAAACAAAGTCAGTGATATAGTTAGATAAGTGTTTTGGTAGTATCATGGTAAAGCTGGTTCAGAAGCATGACTATTATTGTAAAGCAATTGGAGTAGGGTGTCAATTGCTTGAAAAAGTAATTGTTTCACAATGATATTTGTTAAATGCTGTATTATATTTAAACTGGCTAAATACAGCAACTAAGACTTACTTGTCTTTTGTTTGAAAAATGGATTTATCTCCTGAACTTATTAGAATCTTTATTTCTGTGGTTGTACCAAGAAGATAAACCTCTTTTATAGGTATTCTAGCAGTGGTTGTAAACAAGCCTTTTAATGTCCTTCTGAAAACTGGGTTTACAACATTGTTAACAAGGGGTTTTTGTTTCTTAGGTTTGTTTTTTTCTATCTAAATTGTACTCTGCCTCTTGCCAAATTGCTATGGACATGCATGTGGCATAACAATTTTATTTTCAAGTCTTTACTTCAAGTCCCTTCCAGGACACTGTATAGGGAAACGTGAATTCCTTGGGGTCTTTATAGTGGTAATCAGTACTTTTGAAATTTCTTTTGTGCCGTTATTCAAACTTTAGCAAGAACATCATACAGTCCTGAAGAGGAATCGTTTTGTTAACTAATTCTTGTTTCATCCAGATGAATGCATGCCCACTGTATGTCTTTTAAATGTAACAAGTAATGGGTAAAAGTAATGGTAATAATAAATCCAGTGCTTCAGCTATGTTACTACATTGAAATGTTATTTTACATCATTCTTTTACTGTGCAGTAGTTGTGCTGGAATTACTTCTACTATCATGTGTTATATCTGTCATAAAATTTTAAGTTTAATTTATATTGTTATGTGCATCTATGTTTCACTTTTTACTTTTAAGAATATAGATAATACAAGTCCCTGTAGAAGCACAGGGAAAGTGAATAAAAATAAAGAAACCAAATATTGTTCATTACAACAATTAATATAGAGACAAATTAATACATAGCAGTACCAGCATGAACGTGTCATGAATTCTACCAGGTTGGTAGGCTGTTAGGAATATATACAACTCACTTCAGCTGTTATACTGAATGTATTGAGTTATATACATCATTAAATATTTACAGAGTGGACCATTCATTTATGTACAGTAATGCACAGAGAAGTTCTTTGATAGTACCTAAAGATAAAGTGATTTAGAATAGTTCATGAGAATCAGTACAGGATTTGTTACAAGTGCATCAGCTCTTAAGCACAGTCTCACATGTGGAATAGTGATGCGCCATCTGTCCTGTGCCATTGTTTCTGTCCTGACTAAAACAAGAAAAATTTGGATTGTTATGAAATCCTCCTATGATTTGGACTCTTTCAGAATTTATTATACCTAATTAAAGCAACTTTCACCTTTTAATCTACAGGCTACACTGATATTTAAAGGTATATTCTTCCATGAGAGGTGAGTGACACAGTACACTCTACATTTTCCCTTATGTGCTTATAGAAGGATTTCTACTGTATGGTTTTACAGAAGTTCAGATAGATTCCAAGTCCAGATCATAACTTGAAAGAAAATATACTAGCTTGTGAGAGCCCTCAGTCTTGTGTTTCTGCTGTTCTGAAACACAATAGAGAGACAGACATATTTTCCCAATGAAAAAGAAGGAATTGTAGCAAATGGCAGCCAGAATAAAATAGCTACTTTAGAATTGCAGCTACCTCTGCAAAATTAAAGCCCAGTTCCAGGAAAATACAAGAATTTTGAGTAACAATAATTGAGATGAAATAGTCATGAGGAAAGCCACTATTAAGTCACAGAATTCTTTATCATATTTTCTCTGCTTTAAAAAAAAGAAGTATCTCAGCTTTAATATTAAACATATTTTTTCTTAAACAAAAAACAGTTAATGACATCAAAAAGGATAACCAAATAGATTTTGCTTCTGTGTAACTAGTGCAGGATATAAAGTTTCTTTGCAAAATATAAATTCATTTAGGATGAATGTAATAAAAAAGGTAAGAGTTGCTTATATAGGCATAAAGTGGGAAAAATGTTTCAAAATCTCCTATAAAGCCCCACTACTCCCAGTTCTGCTTCAACTTTTCAACCTTCAGTGTTATGAAGGGCATAAATGTAGTTCCTGATTAACTTGTTATTTCTAGAATCTACATTTCCACTGCTGAGTTTGTGAGCACGTTAGTTTCATTCTTTAGAACTGGTGAACAGTGAAGGAAAGAAAGGTTAGTTACCTTTCTGTGGGCAGTGGTTCTTAGCTCTGCTTAACCTATGTGTTATTTTGGATTTCATTATGGGAATCCTGTCTTTGATTGTATGTTGTGTATGACTTAGATACTTTAGGTATCTATCTAATGAAGGTTCCTATATTTCGGGTTGGGAACTAGAGTCTCCGTTAGCAATGAGGATTAACTGGAATCCTATGCATTCTAGTGGGAATTAAGTAGATGTATATCTGAAGCTGTATGCTTAAAATTACCTTCATAGAACCATAGAGTAGTTCAGATCAAAAAGGAGCTCTGGAGGTCATCTTAGTCTGTTCCCTGCTCAAAGCAGGGCTAATTAGGTCAGGTTGGTCCAGACTGTTTCAGTCTGAGTCTTGAACATGTCCAAGTCTGTAGACAACCTCTCTGGGCAACCTGTTCCAAGATTGGATAACCCTCAAGGTAATTTATTTTCCCCAGTACCTAATCAGAATTTCCGATCTTCCAATCTGTGTCTGTTTCCTCTCATTCTGCCCCCATGCACCTCCAAGAAGAGTCTGGCTCCATTTTTCTTCTATCTGCTGATGAATTCAACTTTATTTGCATAAACACATTATTGTATATATTCCTAAGTGTTTAGGGACCGAACTGTCCACTTAGTTCTATAAAATATTGGGCGAAGCAGAGCCACCGCTTTTCCTTTGTGCCTTTAGTAAAAGCACCGAGAGTGCTCTGTGCAGAGGTTCCATCTTGGGCCCTTTGGGCTGCTGATTTGTTTCACTTCAGCTCAGGTGGGATCTTGGCACTGAGCTGTGGAAGCCAAGTTGTTCTGAGTATGTGTAGGTGCAGAATTGTTGGTGAGTAGAGAGCTTTACATCAAATCATGAACCCTGGAAGATTAGGTGCACCAGAGATACTTTTTTAGTCACAGGTTTATTTAAGGCACCTAATACCCATGCAGATGTTTGAAGAGTCAGGTCAATTGGCTATCTGTAGGGTCCAGTGCTCTTTGACATGCCGTAAGGGTATCTTACCTGGCACCCAGCTGCCACGCCAGCAGTGTGCAGCTTCCCTCTATGTCCTTTGTCATTTTGCCAGCCATATATGGAATTTTTGGAAAACCTAAGACATCTCAAATGACATTAGACACTTGTATGTGGGCATATGCTTATCTCCATTATTTGTTTTTTGGTTCTATTCTAAGGGTGGGATTCAGTTTGAGATTAAGAAACCTTCATGCAAGTGCCCACGTATATCTAACTGTAAACTAAATGTTTAAGCTTTCATTATTATCAAAGGGGGAGTATGCTGTGGTCTAGCATATCCAAGACAGCCACCGGATCTAGCAGATGTGAAGTAGGATTTGTGGGAGGCCACTGTCCTTTTGGGCAGCACGTGGAGGCCAGTTAAAACATCCTGCAGGATCTCAAATTGCAGTAAGTTTCCTAGCTAGCTGTAAACTTGTTACATGCTTATTTCTTTCTTCATTTCAGGATATATAATGGAAACTTTTTCCCCTCTCTGCTGCTTCTACTTCACTGTGCAGTAGTATGTCACCCTACTGTCACCATTCAATTATCACTTAATTGAAAATTGGCTTGATTATTAATTGCATGCTTTATTAAAATCAATTTAAACAGAAATTGCAGTTCAATAACATACTTTGATGTCATTCAATGTTATTAGCAAAGATGCTATGCTTTTTCCGTACTTCACTGATGCTTATTTCAAACCAATGAATAAATATTTCATTAAATATTTTATAAAAATGTAATGAAAAGTACAACTCCTTCCTTACACACAGTTTTTGTAATACATGAAATGTGCTTTGTAGATTTTTTTTCTCCAATTTTGTTAGGTGTGGTTGCTTCTTGTTTTCCTGTCTTCCTTTTAGTCATCTTTCTTTGAAGTTGCAAATACAAATGTATAATACATCCACTTATATATAGTCATACATTTCTCTTTCACAGTGTATACAACAATAAATCATCTCATTAAATAATTTGAGGGGTATATAATGAGCATCTCTGGGATATAAACTTTATTGTATATATGAGCTGAAGTCTTCATAACTATTCTTGAAAGTCTTCTCTGACTAGTGGGATTAATTATATATCTCACAGATGCCTGTCATGCACTCTGTTTACACTATAGGGAAATGAAATAGGATAGTTAATTTTCTTTTATTCTGTTAAAATGCCAACGTTTAATTAAACTGCTTCAGCTTAAGTATTGCACAGCTACTTTCAGCTGTCATGAAGCATACTAGAAATTGATTTGCCATTGCCTACATGCCCAAGAAGGCGTTCAGCAGGCATTGTAATTTCATTCAAAATTGTTTTTATTAATCAAAGCTGCTTTCCGATTTCTAAAATTTGTATGAGAAACAGAGTGTATTAAAATAAGTTTCATCCATATGTTTAGGGAGTAAAAACAATGCAAGTGCCAAATATCTGAAATTTACATTCAGTTTTGAATTAACAGCTGGGTTTTGCTTTTATATGAAATTTTTATATTGAAATTTCATGCATTTTTGAAGATTTTATGTAATTATTTCAGTTATACAATAACAATTAGGCAGTGTCGTGAATTAGCAAGACAATTGCAAAGCAATAAAGCCACCTTTTTACAATTATGAGAAATAAAAACATAGCAACAGACAATTGAAAACTAACCACCTGCTTGAAGCAATACTTATTTATATGTAATGTATAATAGCCATGATATAGAGGATTTTCACAAATGTTGGCAAAAATCACATTAAGGTTGCTCACTTCCAGAGCTCCACATTCAACCTTCGGTGATCTGAGAAAAACAGCAACCGTTCTGAACATGAGAATGCAGCAACTACTGCATCTGCATTCCCATTAAAAAAAAAAAAAAGAAAGAAAAAAAGGAAAAAAAAAAANAAAAAAAAAAAGAAAAAAAAAAAGGGGGGCACAAAGCCAAAAGCTAGATATATAAGGAGGCCCTTAGCTCTCTCTTTAAGCACCCAGGCAAAACTGGTGTTAACAAAATGCATTTTCCCCTACCACCCGTATCATGTAGGCTGAGCTTGTAGTGAAAGCTCTAGCTAGTATGTATGCAGCCTACTTTCAGCACGCACCGAACTGCCTAGGGTTTGGCAGTATTAAGTATCGGCTTCCGCGCTAATGAAAATGTAATGATTTCACATGAAATGTAATAATTTGCGTAGGAATAGTTGCATAATAGTAATAATAATAATAATAATAACAACAACAACTAGTATTGTCTGCGTGGAGCTTACTCCCTACGTTGGGATCCTGTATTAGGCCCATTATTGGGATTTCATTTTTGATCCAACCTTCCTGTTTTCCATTCCCCAGGGGCAGTTAATTTTTTGCTTGCGTGCTTGTTTGTTTGTTTTGTTTCTGTGGCTATGATTAACATGGGGTCATTTGGAAAGTTCTGTATCTCAGATGCCAGGAAAGCATAAAAATTCTGAAATTTTCAGTCAAGGTACTGGTGGCTCTTTATCCTAACCTGTAATTTAACTATGGGTAAAATGTTTTCTCGAGTGGGAGAGTGAGGTTCAAATACCTGATTCAAATCAGAGAGAAGCTGATCTGAAGCTGTTTCCCAGCCAGTTCCTTTCAGCAAGGTTAGAGACATCTAATTCTTTTTTGAAAGGTTGAGCTTGGATTCGCTTCCCTACTTGCAGTTTGTGCTGCCTAACTTAGTTTGTCTCTTGCTTGTTGTATAAGCAGATCTTTCTTCTCAAATACTCCTTTCTTCCCCAAGCATTAAGCAACTGATCTGAGGACATGATTTACAACTAGCAACAGCTTCTTAATCGAGCTTTGAGATTTTATGCACTTCTCATCAGGGTATGTACATGAGGTGAGAGTGCATACCTCTGAGAGTGATATGGACAACTGCAAATATAATAAAAAAATTACATTGTGACAATCTTATCAAAACATGGTGACAGGTCAAATTAATTTTAGCAAACTGAATGTAGAGCTCTAGGATACAGTTAATGATATTAACTGTTAAAAGAAAGTAAACTGAATCTTTAGGGACTACAATAATTGACAATTTTATAGTATTTTAATAAGGTAAAGGGAAGTAATCTAATATATTCCATGTGTGGCCTCCACCAATCACAATTGCATATAAATCATTGTATACTTTTATTTGGAGAATCAAGTGGAATGTGATTCTAAATACCCAATATAATTTTGTGAGGAAGAGTGGGAAGTAGATCATCATGTGGTGCAAACTGGCATAGATCCTTTCCTCTTGTTGGATGTGATGCTGATGAGGATCTGGGCTACAGACTTTAAATATAGAGAGATAAATCAGAAAGAAAAAATTTCCTTTCATGCACACCCATCAAGCACTTTAGTGATATTTCATTTAAAATAAAAATCTTCAGCTGACATAACACACCTTAAGATCTCCAAGTTAAATTCTAATCATAGTTGTGTGGTTTCTGGAACAGTAGAGATTCTTGAATTTTAATTTGCCAAGGTTTGTCTACCACACTTGGTGTATTTTACAAGCACACACTGTGAAGCTGAAAATACTTTTCTGGGAGATTACCTTCACTTTTTCCCCTTGCTTCAACTGTCGTCTGCCTCAGATACAGTAAGTGACATTATTTCATACTCATTCATGCAGGGATGCACTTAATAGGCTCACAGGAAAAGTGATCATTAGTTGATTGACTGTAGCTTGATTGCATGTGGATAACTCTCAGGTTTATTTCTTCATTTCAGTGAGGAATGGAAGCTGCTACACCTCAGTCTGCAGATTTATGAATACAACTTTTATTGGCATGGGGAAACACCCATGCAATAATAAAATGGCCAGTGCAAAATGTACAGCTGATGATACCTTCAATAACACATGAGTAATCATAGATCAACCCATAGAATCATGGCATGGCTTGGGTTGGAAGGGACGTCAAAGATCATCTAGTTCCAAGCCCCCTGCCATGGGCAGGGACACCCTCCACTAGACCAGGTTGCCCAAAGCCCCATCCAACCTGGCCTTGAACACTTCCAGGGAGGGGGCATCCACAGCTTCTCTGGGCAACCTGTTCCAGTGCCTCACCACACTTACAGTGAAGAATTTCTTCCTTATATCTAATACCCATACTTAAAATAAATAGAGAATAGGGCACAGGAGAAGAAAGCATTGGACAGTCAGTTAGTGGTCAGTTTATGCAATAAAGCTACAGGTAGTTCCAAAGTTGTAAGCAAGTACTGTTTGATATTTCTTCAGGAGCTAAATGCCATTGAAGAGAAAAAAAGTCTTTTAACTGGGGTATGGATAAGGAGGGTGGGAAGGGAAAAAAGAGTGAAAGTGCACTGAGTTTCACAAATAGAAATTACTCATCCAAATACTAGATTTTTTTTTTTTTTGGTGGACAAGTAAAAAATTTCAAAAACAATCTTTAGAATAACAATATCACCCCCTTAATAAAATGCAAGTGATTTAATTAGTATTTATTTTAATAAGTAGTTCTTTAAAAAAAAAAAAAGGAATTACACAAAAGCACTTCATTTATCTATTGTTGCTTTGTATCATGTGCACAAATCTTCCTGACATTGAAAAAAAAATAACACTTTCCCTACAATTAGGTTAGGAGAGTTTCCTGAAGTTTCCTAATAATGGTCTGTAAGATCTGTATTCTCAGTATCATTCCCATACCAAAAGTCTTAAGAATATGTGTAGTTTTGGATGCCTGTCCTAGATGTTATAGAAGAGTGAAAAAAGTCCTTTTATTTTGCTTTATAATCAATATTTTAGGAGCATAATGAAATAGAACATGTAAACTTTCTTGTAAGAAGGGTCTGTCCAAAGTGCGTGGTTTGGTGAAGAAGTGAAATATACAAGTGGTAACTTAAGGTGCTCACAAGATAAAAACATCTATAAAATATGACAAATAAAACAGCTAGATCTATCAAGAATTTTGAGGAGACTGTTTTCTGAAGATATATTAGACAACCTGTTAGCAGGATTCAGCAATATTTTAGAACTTTGTTTTCAAAATTCCTCAGGAAATTTCTAATCTTTGGGAGAGAAAGGCAGGCCTCAGAAATGCTTCTTTTCAATACGAGTTCAGAAAAAAATTGTTAAAACCTTTAACCAAGTATAAATGATCCTAGAGGGACGCCATGTGTTCTTACCCTTGTGAGAAGCAAAGAGGCCTCGCTTGAAAGTCTCCTTTTGGTGGTAGCAGCTCACACACGCACAACCCTTCTTATCAGTCTGCCTGTCAGCGCACCTACATGTTCGTGACGCTTCTCTGCATTAACAGGGTTTGTGGAGAAGAGCAAATAGATGTAGTCTCACGTAATAGATGTTAGGAGCTATATATTCCCCCCCATCGCTCTTTTATGAATCAGTCCTGGAAGTTTCCTTGTGCGTATTTCAGTTTATCTTTAAATTTCAATATACATTTATTATTTCTTACTAGTTTGCAATGGATCTTTTCACAAGTTAAAAGGGTGTTTTTATCAGGCTGCTGATAGAATAATGGGAATTGAAATTAATTTGGGTTGAGCAGAGAGATAACATTTGTGTTTCTTTTATGACTCGGATGGAATGAAGTAGCAATAAAAGGGGTGAAAGCAGCATACAAGCTAGTCTGTAGATATGTGTAATGTAGTCAGTCATTTCAGAGTGAGTAGCAAACAGCCATCATTCAGAAATCTGATTTTTAACAGTTTATTACTGTGTTGTTAGTTTTAAATTTTGCTATGACTCAGAGCAAGTGGTTGTGTAATTAAGCCAAATAGTGCATTTTTCTTAAACTGCAGAATTAGTTGCTCCTTTGTGCAATTAGTATCTCTCTCCATTGACTATAGAGAGGGCTTGGACTATGTAGAGGTCTTAAATAAGACTAGATGAGTAAATGGGGATAAAAGAAGAAAACATGAATCCTAAGCAGTGTATTAATTTTTTTAAGAAATTGTTTCTACTGACAATATTTGAAAAAGCAAGGCCTTTTTATGCTGCATAAAGTTTGCATGCATGTTAACATATAGGTCCATAACATGTCCATGACATAACTCCAGTACGTTTACTCACAGAGGTGCTCCCAATGATGCACTGATGTTGTAAAGGACTACTTAGGTATCACAAAAAAGTAAACCAAATTACAGTATTTTGTTCTGTTCTATCATGCCCATTCCCACCCAGACAAAGTCTGGGGGGAGTAGGATTACGAGCATTGTAATGTTAGTGATACGAACAGTACTGCAGCGTTACTATCTCTAGGGACACATTGCTACCCACTAGTTTTATCTTCCCATGATTGAACAGGAGAGCTCTGGCGCAGATAAAATTGTTCCACATATGCTTTGTTGGGTAATTTGGGCATTCTGAGTAATGGTTGAAGAGAACGGGGAGAGTACTCTGTTTCAGCTCGATACAGTTATCCTGAAGAAGATATATCATGAGGATTATCCTGACAGATGCTCCATCTCATTAAGTGTAACAATCTAATTAAATGCATGCAGTAAAACCAGACTTACAGTCAAATGGTCACATAGTAACTCTCGTCTGTACAGTGTCTCTTCGGAGTTGGCTCCAACTCAGTTATGAGAGTTGTGGAGCATTGATGAGCAGTACAGTGCAGTTGCATCCTGTTTTCCCAGACCACATTGTCTTTCTTTTAGTGTTAGTTTCATTCGGATAATATCATTGATGTGCCTCACCAAAGGTCACCACAGAAGCATGCTGCCACCTGCCTGTTGTTATGACATTAGATTGATTTTAAGATGAACTTTAATTTATTATGAAAAGTAATATCTGACTGATTACTGAACTTCATGGCCTCAGAGATCTTTTTTAAGCACATCTCTTCTGTCACAAGGTTCCTCATAGAACATTGAACACTTTTCTGCATCACAGTGCCTTCAGAGATGTTGTAATGATGCTGATCAGTGCTGACATCTTTGTTCCCTTTCAGTTTTTCTCTGATTAATGCATGTGTAATAATTAATTTTACTGCAAAGGTCTTCACATAGCAGACTTTATTTGCTTCCCTAGACTTAATGGAAAACATGTGCATGGTACCCTATGCTGGTATCTTGTCCTTTGTAATTTGGAATTTATACAGGTAATGGTCCATAATATAGCAGAGCAGATTGAGATATGGATCACAAAAGAATAATGGCCTATTCCCTGGAGAATATAGAGGTCATTTGTTCTTTCCATTTATACTTCAATTGATTGAGAAAATACATTAGCCTATACTGAGGATTTAGTATGTAGTGAATGAAAAATATAAAATGAGATTAGCGGGTCATACAAATTGAATACAACATATTTGCTTGATGAAGAGTAACATGTCTTCATGCTTTATTTGGACTCTTCAGTTTCTGAACTATGAAACTTCTGTTTTGAATCTTGGCTTGCACTGTGGAGGGGCCAGTTAGGAGAACAAATTCAGAATTGATATGGAATTTTGACAATTTTCATTAAATGTAAGTGGGAGTAATAGAACTTCATATTACTTGGAAAAGGGGATATTAACTAATTCCGATGCACATATATGTCCTAGTTTTTAAAATTGTTTTGGGTTTACACGGAGTAACTGAGTACAGAATGCATAGATCACAGAGAGCAGACAGGGAGCTTGCTGTTTGGCAGAGGTGCATGTAATCTCTGCCTCCCAAATGACAGACACAATGATTAGGTAAAAGGAACAGGATGAGTCTTGTAGGAAAGGAGGCAATGTAAGTTATGCAAAGAGCAACTGATTAATGTAAACACATTGTAAGTAAATGATTAATTAATGGGCATGACTAAAACATGAATTAAATCATATTTTTCAGCTGCAACCACTATGGTCTCACATTTTAAAACTGTATATAATTACAGTGATTATGCATGCAAATCAGATAATGACACAAGTAGCCACTTAGATGCACAACTGGCCATTTGCATATAAATTTGCATGCAATCACATTATAAGCTCATTAAGTAGGGAACTTTGATTAATTTTGTGGGCGCTGTCATTCTCTGAAAGAGGTTGATCCTGAAAGAAAAGTAATCTATGTCCATACAGTTAAATAAGGTGCCTAAGCACCTGAAAACAAATTTAAAGTTACACAAGCAAACCTTATCTCTAACATTTTCTAATATCTGCATGGTTAACTTTGCAGCCTTAATGTTTCTGGGGCTTTCTAACATTGCTTTTAAAATTGTGTAATTAGTGTTCAGACTGAGCCATACATGTAAACATTGATTTTTATATCTAAACAGATTTTTAAGGTGAGAGTACTATCCTTGCGATTTCAAAATCTATTGTTCTTCAGGCTACTGTGACCAGGTTGGGTAAATGTTAACTCATTTTCAAAAAGAGTGGCCTTTTCAAAAGCACATAAGTAACTTTGAAGCCTGTCCCATTTTCACAAGGTGACTTAGTCATTTAGAATCTAAGTTCCAGAGACTGCCATTGGAGTTAAGACTTTTGAATCATTTGCATATCTCTGGATATCCTGTCCAAATCTCTTTGTTCCTAAATGTGTAAGGAACATATTTGAATAGTTGTATAATTACCTAAAATATTTATGGGTGAACAAAGAGAATTTAATGTTAATATGTTATTTGACATATAAATTGCTTATGGCTGGCTACCTCTGTCTCTACCTAAATGTCTTTGCAAATCTAGCCTTAAATCACTTTTGAAAAAATCGTGGCTTAAAATTCCAATTAACTTAGGTACTTTACAATGTTGACTCAATATATTAACTCTCCAGATTTTAGCATTTTTCATCAATCATCCATCAAAAAATAAATAACAAATTAGTTTGAAATCTTGATCTTTAATCCTTTCTGTAACCATTGTGGCATGAAGACCTTCGGGGGAATATCTGGAGAACTGAGGTCTGATTTTCTAATTGATTTTTCTTTAATCCATAAATATTCCCCATTGTCTGTGATTGTAAAACGTTATTGTAAAATTTAAAGTGTTATTGAAGAAGAGCACTCCCTAGGTTCTCAAAGATACCTACAAGTCCCACAAACAATAATATGTTGGTTAATCAAGTACCACTTTCACTTTTTAAGTACTTTTATGACAAATTTTATTTTCTTCCATGCTTGTGATAAAGGTTTTGAGTCTACAGTTTCAGCTTTAAAAGTGGAAATCTGTAAGACTTCTACGGGTGCCTAGAATTATTAGGTTTAGTGTCATGTCAGTTTGGATATTCTTGCCTCAATTAACAATTAGAAAGGGCTATTGGATCAATAGTCTTTCAGGGTTCACAGCTGTGATATATAATGTCTGAAACTCAGTGAACCCTAAGCCCTCTTTGCCAGCTGTTGCCTTTAAAAAGAACATCACGTTTTAAATCTGAAAAGACAGATTTGTTACCTTTTAGTGATGGATTAAGACTGAGAAGAATAGAACAATTTGTTTGTGTGAACTTTTGTCTGTAAGTTTATTTCTGATGAACTTCACTCATTGTCACAAAAGAAACCCCTGCTTTATTTTACTCCATGAAATATTCGTTTAGACCATATAGTTTGGCTTTCTTTCAAACTTGTGATTGCTTTTGAAAGGTGGCCCAGTGTCTGTAAATATCACTGGGTTACAGAACAGCTGAGATTGGAAGGGACCTCTGGAGATCATCTAGTCCAACAGGGGGCAGCTAGACCAGGTTGCTCTGGGCCATCTCCAGTCAGGTTTTGAGTATCTCCAAGGACGGAGACTCCACAACCATTCTGGGCAACCTGTGCCAGTAACTTGACCACATTCATAATAAAAAAGCTTCTTCATAAGTTTGAATGGAATTTCTTTATGGGTTTTTTTTCTTCCCATTGCCTCTTGTCATGTCACTGTGTGCCACTGAGAAGAGTCTGGCTGTATCTTGTCCTTATGAACATGGTCAAGATTCCCCATGAATAGCCTCTTCTTGAGGCTAAACATCCCCTCTCGGTCACTTATATATCAGATGTTTCAATCTCTTAAATCCTTTTAGTCATTTTTGTGACTCTTCACCGGACTCACTCTAGTATGGCCATGTCTTACTTGTACTGGAGAGCCCAGCAGTGGACACAGCACTCCAGAGCTGGCCTCACCAGTGCTAAACAGAGGGGAAGGATCACATCCCTCAACTTGGTAGCAGCGTTCTCCCTAATGGGGGCCAGGATGCTCCTGGTTTTCTTTGATGCAAGGATGCATCACTGCCCCATTTATCCTGCCTGTTGAGGTCCCTCTGAATAGCAGCACAACCACCTGGTGTATCAACCTTTCCTCCCAGTTTTATATCTGGGTGTGCATTCTGTCCTATTGTCCAGCTCATTAATGAAGTTGTTAAACAATATTGACTCAATACCAACCCTAGAGGTACTCCACTAGTGGCTGGCCTCCAGCTGGATTTCCTGTTGCTGATCACAAGGCTTTCAGACTGGCAGTTTAGCCAGTTTTCAGTCCACCTTGTCGCCTACTTACCTATGCTGTACTTTATCAATGTATGTGGATGTTATGGCATACAGCATTGAAACACTTACTAAAGTCAAGGTAAACCACGTCCAATGCTCTCCCCTTGTGCACCGAGGTAGTAATTTTATAATAGAATGCTGTCAGGTTGGTTAGGCATGGTTTTCCTTTTGTAAATCCATGCTGACTACTCCCGGCACCATCTTGCTCTTCATATGTTTGGAAATGGTTTCCAGGAATACTCGGTCCATCACTTTTCTAGGGATTTGAGGTAGGGCTGACTGGCACATAGTTCCTGCCCTTCTTGCCTTTCTCAAAGATAGAAGTGACATTTCCTTTCTTCCAGTCCTCAGGAGCCTCCTCCAAGTGCCATGGCCTTTCAAAGATGATGAGTGGCCTTGCAATCATAGAACCATAAAATGGTTTGGGTTGGAAGCAACCTTTAAAGGTCATCGAGTCGTCCTCCCCTGCCATGAGCCCGGACATCTTCAGCTAGATCAGGTTGCTCAGAGCCCCATCCAACTTGACCTTGAATGTTTCTAGGCATGGGGCATCTACCATCTCTCTGGAAAACCTGTTGCAGTGTTTCACCACCCTCATCATAAAAAATGTCTTCCTTATACCTAGTCTGAATCTACCATCTTTTAGTTTAAACCCATTACGCCTTGTGCTATTGCTACTGGTCAGATCCCATGGACCATGCGCATGCCTGGTTTGTTTAAATGCTCCCTAACCTGATCCTCCTCTATCAAGGGTAAGTTTTCCTTGCTCCTGAATTTTCCTCTGATCTCAGTGGCATGGGATTCCTGAAGAAAAATCTTACCAGTAAACACCAAAGTGAAGAAGGGACCAAGTACCTCAGTCTTTTCCAAGCCCTTTGTCACCAAGTCACCTGTCCCATTCAGCAGCTGGTATACATTTCCTTTAGTTTTCCTTTTGCTGCTAATATACCCGTAGAATTCTTTCTTGCCCTTCAAGTGCCTCCCCACATTCAACTCCAGATAGGCTTTGACTTTCCTAAGCCTGTCATTGTATGCTTGCACAGTGTCTCTAGAGATTCCTGGTCGCCTGTTCCTGCTTCCACCTCTTGTACATGTCTTTCTGATGTTTGAGTTTAGTCAGGAGCTCCTTTTTCACCCATGCAGGCCTCCTGCCACCATTGCATGACTTCTTGTGCATGGGGATGGACCATTCTTGAGCATGGAGGAGACAGTCCTTGAAAGTCAATCAGCTCTCCAGGACCACGATTTCTCCAGGATGGTCTTCCATGGGATGATTCCAAGCAAATCCCTGAACAGACTAAAATCTGCTCTTCTGAAGTCCAGGATTTATTTGCCTTGTTTTCTCTTCTCAGGAGGAATCCTCTCTCTCTTTTCTTTTTAAATCCTCTTTTTGGTTTTTTGTTGGTTTGTTCTTAAATAACCATATTATATGGGTCCTAAAGTTCAATTATGCCTGTAATTATTTTTAAGTAATGGCAGAATGTTAACTGTAACAGAAAGTGTCTATTCTTGAAGACAGAAAATATAGCATACTTAGTACTTAGATTGTAGTTTAGCTGAATCTTAGACGACTTGTGATTAAATCATATAGCAGGAATACTGAAAAAAATAGTAATAAACTAGGCGAATAGATGTTGTGTTGGAATTAAACATTGTTGGCAATGACTTTTAAGCTTATAATAATTCATATTATCTCCATGTGCAGTACAAGAAGGAAATATCTGAGGCTTTTAATGGAGACACAAAAGGTTATTTTACTTCTCATGGGTATCAGTCTTTAATAGAAAACAAATGAGAATCACTTGCTACAAAAATCAACATTTAAAATGCATTTCATCTTGTGGTAAATAGAGCAAAACATGTATGATAAACAAGGCTTCTTCTTTTGTTAGCTCTTCAGAACAAGACTGTATATATATTTAAGGTGATACAAGACCTTGAATATGTTAGTGGAAAAATAAAAAATAAAAACAATAGTAGTCATGAAAATTAAATATCCATGTTAAAGCATGAACCTAAGAAAATCTTGAAAAGTCTACAGTGATCTCCTCCAAGCCATTTCCCTGTGCTACACATAGCCAGCTACCTATAAGCAACCTACATTCAATATGTAAACTGCATTTATTTGTATCTTTTTGCTCGGTTCTAATGATGTATGAAGCCCATTTTTCCTTTCCTGTGCGTAGGGTACTCATACATTCCTGAAGCATTATGATAGTTCCTGAATTTATTTAAATTACAAGGTTTTATTTAAAAGTATCCATTGTATAATAAAAACTATTTTGCATTAATATAATGAGGTATTTAGTCTAAATTATTCTAGTGAGAGTAGCTATGAAAATTGTTTTGAAGGATTTATTTTCTACTTACGAGTTTCTTTCTTAATGAGGATTACATTCTCAAAGGAGAACAAGTAATTGATAAAAATATTTTTTCTTTTCAATAATATTTTCACTTCCATTATCTCGTTCTAGAATAAGATGTTAAATCTTTACAATTTGAGGCAATAAAATAATAACCATCCCTAAATCCTTACTGTAGTCAAAGCGTTTTAAATTGTCAGCTACCTGCATTATAAAACTCACCTAACATAGCTGCTCAAGGTCTCAGAATTTTCTTTTCTGCTTTGTCAATTGTATGGAAGCAATTCTCATTTGATTATGTTATGCAATGAAAACAAATCTCTGGATTTGCCACATGCTAGTGGCTTTATTAATAGTGTAATAAAGTAATTTACAATCCAGTGATGGGCCTTGACTGCTGTGAAGAGTCGTAAATTTGAAGCAAATACAAAAAGCAGCCGTTTTGTGAATGTATGCAGTACTCCTTGGGTACATCCATGGACAGTTTTGCCCACATCAGAGCTGGAGTGAGTACTCTAACTTGTCTGCCATCCATCTAGCAGGTACCTCCCAGGACGACAGAGAAACACAACTCTGGATGAGATCAGTGGTGCAGGCTAAGGAAGACAGAGGAAATTATTTTCATGTTCTGCCTTGTTTTTTCTCCTTCTTTAACCATAAAGTAGAACACTGTTTCTTTTGTCTTAGTTCAAGAGAAGGTGAAAGATAATTTTTTCAAATCTGAAGTTCAGAATAAAGGCCTCCAATGAATTTGGCTTAGTGCTATATTGGATCTGGTATTGTGAGCTAATTAGTGTTAGTATTTAGAGAAATAATTTATTTTGGGTCAAGCCTTCTAAAATAATATCGTTGATTAAAGAGTACAAATAGGAAAGCTTTTTTACATAGATTCTGCTTTGCTTTAGTCTCCAAGACATCAAAGCAACAATTTTTTTTCATTAATTGTCATCTAGTTAAAGAAAACAGCAATTAAAGATAATAACTATTAGAATATATGAACTTGGCAACCCCCTTTTTTTAATAAGCATATCAATGTATTCCATGTAGTTTATGAGCTACCTGTGGCTATTTGGCCTTGGCCTATGATTTTGACACGTGGAATCACACTTGATGTGTGCACGCTCTAGGAATGTATGTACCTGTCGTGGAAAACCTATGTTCCCAAATGGGAGCACATTAATGACTCAGTAGACAGTTCTCTTTTGACTGAACTCATAGCATTAGAAGGCACTGTGTTGTCCAGGTTTCCAACCTTCTGATTAGTTTGGATGTGTAAGACCACCTTTAGGTAAAAAAAAAAAGTTTCATATTATTCTTGCAAGAGTTCAGGTTCTAAACAGCGTAGTCTAGAAAAATATAAATTAACTTAGTAATGTCTTCCTAAGCTTTGCATTCCTGCGTTGACTATTGCTATGTTTTTTGAACTAATGCTTTAGATCTGAATGCTTTTTAACAGGAAGTAAAGCGAGTGCCTCATACTTCAAAACACATGCTTACAAAGTGTTCAGCTTTCCATTTAAAACTCAGGAAATTTCAGCCAAAAACCTTCAAATACTCATGGCCTTTTTTAGAGAATATATATATACATGCACACCTATAAAATACTTACTGTATATTTTTCAGGAAAACTATTTGCAAATAAGTATTTTATTAGCATGCATCTAAGTAGGATTAAATGGGTTATTTAGTTATTGTACTGCAGAAGTTTCTTGGATAATTCAGATTTAACCTTATTGCTAAGAATTATTTTCTTTGTATCCTTGGAAAAATTGCAAGACTTTCTATGGAATCTAGGTTATATTTTATCTCAGTTTTGAGAAGGAACAATAGATACAATTCTGGGAAGGGGCAAACAGAGTGAAGAGTTGGATGAATATTTCAAAGACATCTAGAATGTCCATTTTGGAGAATGGGATTTCTGAACTTTGGAAGATGTCCAACACAAGCAATTTATTAAGTGTCCCAGAGATATGTAGCAGGAAATTACAAACTGCTTAGTTTATCATCAGTTGTAAGAAAGGATTAAATATGGCTCTAACAGATAAAAAGATTAAGATAGAGGACCTTGTTTAAAAATAGTTTCACCACCATTAAATGGCCAACATTCCACAAGGAAAACAGTCACAGCTTTTCCATCTATAAGAACATTTTACATGGATAGAATCCAGAACAGAAAAGCTGGTGACCAAAAATAAATGCTTATTTCTTCAGAAAATAATCTTAATATTACAATATTTGAGTAAAAAGTGCTAATTTGGCCACAGAAAAGAAACACAGAAATAGAGGCTGTTGTAGTTTCTGAGTTTCACATGAGCAGAGCTGTAGTGGGAGTCTGTGGAAGATTTCTGACTTTGTTGATGATGCCTGCCAGAACCCTGGTTCTGCTACTAGAAGGCCAGATAGGACCATCATCCAGGTATCTTCAGAATTCTTGGTAAGCAATTCTCTTATTCTTGATGGAACAGTTCCCAAGTCTGTACAAGGAACAGAATGAAGAAAAAGTCCTGCTTCTTTCTTTTCCTGAATACTGTTATTTCTCTTGGTGTAGGGTACTGTAATTGTACATAATGACCTCACTGTGGTCTGTATAATTTCAAATGGGGAAAAAAAAAGAAAAAAAAAAGCGCCTTTGTCTGAAAATACCCTCTGAAGAGAAAATTAACTTCATTGTGGAACTCTGGGTCTATTTTGAGCCCAACTTCAAGAACAACTTTTACATTAAAATATACACAGTTATGTATATATATTGGTGCAAGCTACACATCAAAAAAGAAACTGATTCATTGTAATAGGTCTGTTGCTAGGCTTTAGGAACAATGATCTAGATGACTAAAACTGGAGAAAAGATGATTATGATATTATCATGTAACAAAACAGTTGTAAAAATAGTCTTTTTTTCTCTGAGCGTGTCAGAAAGATGGTTTGCGTTCCTGAGCTGTAGTCCCAAGCAGCAGCGCAGTAGTGTTTTACAGTATCATTATAAAACTACAGTGGGAGAGATTGTTTCCAGGAGAGATACCCTGAGGACCTGACTGACAAAACTGGACAAGTCCTTGTTCGTTAGCACGTTGCTGAGTTAGGAGCTGGGAGAGACCAAATGAACTGAGGCCAGGCCGCTGTTATTCCAGGCAATCGTGCCTGACAGGTCTATTTAGAAACTTAATAGTGTTGATTTTAACTAATGAGAGATTCATCCCACACCAAAGCGATCTCTAGCATAGTTCCAATGCAATTAATTCTACTCCTATTTATGGTCTGATTTATTGAATTACCAGCACACTTCTGACAGAACTGGCCTTTTGTTTTCATGCTGCATGTCTGTAGGTCACCTCATGTATGCAACTGTGGACAAAAAATAGATTATCTTTGGGATTCTTTGGAAGCCAGGGTTGATTGAAGTTACGCAGCTCTACGCAATAGAGCCAGCCTAAGTACTCATGATAGGTTTATTTTCAGTATGACTAAGTTTTGCCTGTGGTTGTACTAACATTCATTCTGGCACAACAGCGAGACAGAGGTGGTTAAGTGTGGCTGTGGGCAGAGTAATACTGTTCAATAAGTGTGAGCTGATGGTAGCAGCCCTGCAGACACATGTCTAGCCAGACCCTAAACTGGGAATTGGGGCATTCAAAAGATTGGGCAAAGCAAGTGGGAGATGGTAAGATACTTTCTTTACGTAGATATGGCCTCTGGGTCTGGCTTTTCTCAGAATAAAGCAGTTGCAGTGGATGCTCCTTTTCAGGACTTAAGTACTAGATTCTTTTCTATGTTCACATTACAGTGTGTGGAATGTCAATACACCAGCTGTAAATTGTTGCCCAGCATTTCAAAACAATCCAAGAGTTCCAGAGTAGGGTGAGGCTGTCCTCAAAAACATGAATTATTTGAACCCTACTCCCTTCTGATTTGTGTAAGGAATTTTGTTGATAACTTTCTTTTGAATGTATTCAAAAGAAAAAAATAGCCGAAGGTAGCGGTGGTGCTATTTAAAACATGACTGCCCATTTGAAAAACTAATTTGTCTGTTAAGTACAATATTATGTGCATTGTTCAGTGACTAAGCCTACCTATTTGGCAGCAGAAGTTAGGTACTGATGAACCATTCAAAAAGAAAGTGAATACACACACGCACACAGACACACCAAAAGAAAAAGAAAAAGAGGGGGGGGCTGCAGGGATGAACTCTCAGTATTATCCTGGCATTTAAAGAATTTCTTAATGTATAGAGTAGCTAGTCTTTTAGAGAACTTCATGCTCCTCAATTTCACAGAATCACAGAGTGGTTGAGGTTGGAAGGCACAACTGGAGGTCATCTTGTCCAACCCCCCTGCTCAAGCAGGGCCACCTCAAGCCGGTTGCCCAGGAACATGTCAAGACAGCTTTTGAACATCTTCAAGGATGGAGAACTCATAACCACTCTGGGCAACCTGTGCCAGTGCTTGATCACCCTCACAGTAAAAAAGTGTTTCCTGATGTTCAGACAGAGCCTCCTGTCTTTCAGTTTGTGCCTATTGCCCCTTGGCCCGAATTTAGATTTGTTTCTTAATATGTTCACTTTTTTGTTGTTTTTCTTTGAATTAGTGGTTGAATTTTCAAGCCCAACTTGAATGTTGTAGAACTGAAGAGAACTTTTTAATTTGGCTTATATGTTTCTTTCTTTAATCTCAATGCTAGAGTGTTATTCAGCCAAGAAAACACTCTCCTTTTGATTAGACCTAGTGCATTATTCTATACTCAAGACATTAATTATACATCCTAACTAATCCATGTTATAACCCATATTTCTGCGTGAAAGTCACACTTTTACCAAAGCAATCCTATTTTGAGGATTTTTAACATGGTGCATAGGTCTTATCTGGCCTTCAACAGAAAAGACCTTTGCATTTAAAATGTGTATTTTATGCATTGGTAAATTGGTAAATTGGTAAAAATATCCTACCACTCAATATATCAATAAGTGTGAAATCTGTGGTCACCTAAAACCAGTTGGTTTTTGCAGTTTCAATTGGGATAAACATGAGAAATTCAAACTAAGTATCTGTGATTTAGTAGCATAAGAGCTATTAACTTTCTGCGGGATTTAGACTTGTAAGTTACAAATGTATTTGAGAAATTTGCTGAGACCTCTATGAAATATACTGTGGCTAGATATAATAAAGTAAGTAATTATCAAGTGTAAATTTTTTCTGGAATATGAGGTATTCTATAATAAACTACTAATCCAATTGAAAACTGTAATTACTAAAAACTGTTTGCTTCTTCCATCAAATGTCATCAAAGCCCATCTTTGACCTTATACTTTACTGTCTGATACTTTATTTTTGTCACAGAATGATGGTACAGGCTTATGAAAAGATGACTCATTTAACAAAAGGAAAATTAAATTAAAAAGTAGGACTTCATACAGTCTTGCTTCCTTAGACTTCAAAGATGAAGTGAAACTGTTTCAAAGCTTTCAAATAGCTAAATTATTCTCATTGCAGTTTTTACTGATTCTTTATCATCTCATCTGTGAGGTTTACATTAATCATAGCTGGAGACTTAGGTTCCAAGATGTAACCATGCTTAGGAACATGGAGTTCTTTAAACATTCAATTCTACCCTAAAATAGTTGTTTAGCCTCTTTCTGTGGAGTAGAAAGGTTGCAGTGGGTATCATTCCACCTATTCTAGGCAGCTGCCGTGGGTGGAATGCAAGAATTGCCTGTCCCTTCCTACTGACCCAGAGGGGGTCCAGGAAGCTTGTTTAGAGAGGACATACAGTTACTGCAGGTTTAGCATGAGACACTAATCCCTCCCAATTGAAATACCATGCACCTTAACATCTCCAAAGGGTCTCTCTGGCTACGCTTCTGCGGAGGAAACACATTTTCTCACTTATATTTATCTCCTGTTCTGCTCACTGTTAGTTGTATAACCTCTATTGATACCAGCTGTACTACCTCAAGTCCACACAAAGCCTTGTGGCATTTTTGTCTGCTAGAGGATCAGAAGAATCCAAGTACAAGAGAATATCATATTTCCCTGAACCTGGCCCATCACCTCTCTTCCTCCCTGGTTTTGTTGAGTCAAAGCCTCACTTTAGTCATCATGCTGCTTACACAGGGGTTAGAAGAATAAATAGCTTTTGCTATTCCTTAAGAAGGAGCATGGATAAAGACAGGATAAATAAAACACTGTATGTCCTTGTTCTCAAGGAGAAAGTGATCATTCTTTTTTGCAGAAAGTAGTGGCTTAGATTGCTTGATATCGTATGAAATACATAATGTGAGTCAGTACTGACTCCATATAGCTGGTTGTGAAAATAATGCTAATTCAAATTGCAAACCAAAACGGCTTGTCATTCAAATGAAACATTCTGATATTGATAGTACCACATACTGAAAGCAGAGCAACTTGTGTAATATTAAGGGATGTATAAATAATAAGATAAATAATAGTATTTTTTATACAGAATTTTCAAAAAATTTAAATTGTCTGATTTAGTGAGCTAAGCACATAGTATACATCTCCAAATACTGCAGTTCTTAATAATGTTTGGATTATCCCCCACAGCTTTCAATGGCGAACGAGACACTTTTGATCACTGATCTGACTGACTGCCCAACCCAGATCATGCAGTTCTACAACTGTACCTTGAGTCCTTCTTCAAACTGATAACCTCTCACTGGAAACGTCCTTCCAGAAGGATCACCAACCTTTATGCCCAAAATTCAAGGCACAGTGAACCAACCAAACATCTTATCAGACCCTTCCAAACTTGTTAATTACCTTCAGCTTTCATAACATATGAATGTGGAACTGAGTCAGTACCCAGTATTTGAGGCTTTGATCAGGTATAAAGAACAAAACCCAAAGTAAATCAAAATTATATTTTTGCTCCACTTAGCAAATTTCTACCTTCTGTAAGAATGCAGATATTGGAACTGTGTTCTAGAGTTCAAAATATGGAAAAATAGTCTCCACAAAATATTTTCAACTCATAATATCGTAACATATAGCCAGATATAATGTGAATTTATAATTACAGTTACCAGATGACAGTTTCATGTAATAAGAGAAAGTCTTTTTTTTAAAAGCTGATAGGTTGCTCAGTAATAAACGGAAGACTGCCGCTGCACTAGGAAAACATTGTCAGAAATATAAAAGTATTTGTAAATAAAATAGGACTACTTAATGACAAAACACATACTAATACAAAGTGCTAGCCTCATCTCCCTTTCTCCCTGTAGCATTCATAATGTAATTTAATTTTTCTTCCTTTACTAAAAAAAAAATCTGTCATTTTCTGTCCTAACTTTTGCAACAAACATAGGTCCAAACTTACTGCCTGAATTAACCAAAAGAAAATCCAAAGTTCTAAAAATTCCTTATATGAATCAAGAAAGTTCTTCATACCTGTAGCATACACACAAGTCAAAAAGTAAGCTAAATCTGTTTCACTAACAAAAATTAATTTGCTGCTGACTTCAAAACACATAATGACTAATAACTGCAGTACAACCATGAAATCTGTTCCCTTTTTTATATACTATAACTTTTTCCACTGCTGCAAAACGCAGGGAATTTTGATAACTTTCAAAGATCTGTTAGTCTTACCTCTTGCAAAACTGTGATGTTCTGGTAGTAGCTTCTCCATATTTTGAAGATTCCCATGAATATATAAACATTCAGCATTCCCTATTCCTAGTTTAGCCTTTTTCATGTTCAAAGTGTTATTCATATTATGCTTTTTTTTTCCCTTCTAAAGTTTAACTAAAAAAACCCCAACAAACCCAAAAACCTGAAAACCTGATGCACTATCCATTCAAAATGGCAAATTAGATACAGCAACTGACCCAACCTCAGTATTTTTATTTTTTCAATATACTTTTAAAAATAGTTCATATTAACAAAATAACATGGATTGGTCTCCGGTTTAACCTTTCAGGTCTTGATCTAGCAGCATGCTGTTAGAATGATAAAGCATCAAGAAGTCCTGCAGACATCTGCAGAGCTCTGTAAGGATGCAACAGTCTGTTCACACATTATTAATTGCAGGATGGGTCTCTAATTACTTTATCAGGCACGTTAACTGTCAGGAGCAACCACCACGAAACCTCAATTATCAAAACTTTTCTTTCAGGTACAGATTAAGAATAGCTGAAAATCTGAAAATTATTTTGCATTACAAGTAGGCAAATTGGTAAGTAGAGAAAAAATTACAGGTATCAGAAATGAAATTTAAAACAGCATATATGTTTAAATGACAAAAAATAACGTTTGCTAGGTTATTTATCCTAGTCACAATCATTCTGCTGTGAGTGAAATTTCTTATAATGGACTCATTTGAATGTAGCAATGCCTCTATATAAATCTTGTTCCTCTGGAAAGAAGAAAAATTACTCAGAATTGTCACCAGTTGTTCCCAGTTAAAATTCCACACTGTACTTTTGTGATATCAATGCTGTTTTACAAGACTCTGATGTTGAAGTGAATTAACAACATCTCATTTTATTCCCATGTCACAAAGTGTCACACATCTCCTGGGTTCTCACAGTGAGGTCCAGAAATGAAGCAGAAAGGTTTTATTTTTTTTTTTAATAGAAAATGAAAAACTGTTGCTGCAATTATCAAAGATAACTAAAGGGGGGCTAAAATGAACCAGAGAACTTGACTGAACAAAAAGAATCAGCTGGGAAGGTGGACTGATTACATTTAACCTGGATTGCTCATCACTTTCTGTCAAAGAAACAAACAATATTATCACGCCGATGTGGAAAAGATTTAAAAAAAAACAAAACCGAAAACAAGCAAGCAAGTACAGTATCATTCCTACCTCTACAAGGGATGATTGTTTCCCACTGCTTCTGTGCTAGGTTTCTTTCCAGGCTTACTGAGAAGAAGAACCTGTGCCAGTGTAATCTTTCTTGAGTGGAGGGAAGTGACCTGGGTGTCAGAGTCCTCTGCCCTGTGACTCAGTGCTCGTTCTGTTACGTTGACTGGAATTTGAAACAGATGGCTGAGAGAGTTGGGGTTGTTCNACTATAAACATAGACACATCATAGGAGTGTGACCACATCATGACCTGCTGCAGCATGTGTTTGCCATCCTGTAGTTATAGGAGAGAAATAGTGGGGTCAGATGTTAAACATGGGTAGCTGTAGGCAGTATACTAATTTCTCCATATATATTGTGTAGAAATGCCACTGCAGCTGTGAACACCAGTTGCACTACGTCAGGAGCTGAGGAACTGTGCCGGACTTGCTGTTTCCTCTGTGGCAGAGGATAATGTTCTGTGTATTGTGGTTTATCTGCTAAACAAGAAGTTTCCTCTAAATTATGTTTGTGTTTTATTTCTGCTATTTAGTTTTTCATGGACAGTATAGACAAATTTAGGGGATGGGGGAAAGGTCTGTGGAATTACGTCTGCATGCATTTACTTCAATAATTAGTCTGGCTTTCAAGAGCTGTGAGCAGGCTGCTGCCTACTCCTGGAGACTGGATCAGTGACAAACGAGCTGTTTAATTTCACTGGACTGTTTAGTATAAAGTGTTTCTTGTGCTACTTTATTATCTCTGTAAGAAAATGCAAAATGAAATCTGTAAACAATTTTTAAAAAGGAAAAGATACGTCATGCTAGTCGTCAGACACTAATGTATATCATAAAAAAGAAAATACAAATATATATAATAATGAAATATTAAAATGGGATATAGAGACAAATGGCTGTTTTTAACCTATGCATATCATATATTCCTCATTGCATGGGGACCAGACTTGAAGTCTACACTGCGTAAGAGCATATTTTCCTGGGAAATAAATTCTGACTCAGTGTCAGTTTGTTGCTTGTTTTCACATCTCTGCTTAAAAGTTCCATAGTCACTGTCTCTACCAGCAGATAAGCTGTTAATTCATCCCAATGGCTCTGCTCCACTAACTGGAGATCTAGGAGCATGGCAGAAATTGTGCTAACAAGGTAACTCATACAATACACCAGCAGACATCTGTGCCTCCTTTTCCTGCTGCAGAGATGAACAAAGCTTTTCTCCTAACAGGAGGTAGCCTTTCTAGCCCTGAGGTGGACTCTTTTCAGGTGACACAGAAGTCCAGAAATCCATCTGTTTCCTGACAAAGACTGTGGATTCATCTTCTTGGTTGCAGACCTAACAATCTTAACATCAGCATCCACGCAGGTTTCCTATTAGGAGCTATGGAGCACTATGCTGACTTCTCAGAAAAACAAGTTTACTTGCCAGAAGTGTGACTCGGAGTTTTAAATGGATTTAAAACAAAGTAAAAGTGACATAGAGCAGGAAGGGTTCATGTGATAAAATGGAGATAGCTACAGCCAAACTAGTCACAACGGTCCTTCTTCATTGTCAGAGACATGGACCTGTCTGATTTGAGGTGATCTAAAAGCCTTTAGTTCTACCTCATAATTTTAAATGATCCAAAAGTAAGCAGCCCAGAAGTGAGTGTGCATGTGTAGTCATCTAAAGTTAGGCAACATGAATGTCACCCATTCTGTCCCACCTACATCAACTTCCAGTCTGCTTGCCACAAACGGGCATCTCAGCCTTTCTGAGCTGATGGCTATTGCTGTGACAGAGAAGTCCCACAAAATCCTTCCCTTTGTAGTTGTCATCTGGGAGCTAACAGTCTTCTCCTTTGAAGCATAGTCATCAAAACAATCTATGTCCATCTGGATAGATGGGGCGTTATCTAATTAACAGATTCTCCATTTTTTTCTCCAAGAACTTATATCTGTATCATAGTTTTGTCTCCTTGGTCTCTTCTCCAAATCCTCTAGATGCAGCTCCATTCTAAATTTGCTAGTTTTCTACTATAAAAACCACATGAATAGGTAATACAACTTTAATGCAAGACAATACTGAGATTTCCCACTTGGTTATCCCTGAGCCAGAAAAAATTTCATACTTGTTAGCAAATATATTTTCTATTTTTGAGTGAGTAGTCTATAACATAATTAATTCTAAGCAATTTAAATTCCAAATACACTGTTGTACATATCATATTTTGCTTTCTTGTCACCTTTCCAATTATCTTTTTATATTTTAGTACTAAAGAAAAATTTTTACTGTACCTGCCTTACTGGTTCGCCTCGTGCATTTTCAACCACTGGGAGCAATTACTGATATTAAAATTATTAGGGAGTGTGTGCAATATGTGTCATAATTATTTCAACATTTTTACCACTTTTAAAATAAAAAAGTCAACATTGTAACCCTCTTAAATTTTCTTGTCTTTTATGTTTGTTTACAAACTATTACAAGCAGTTCTTTTAAAATCTTTTTAGTTCTATAGTTTTGGGGCTATTTGTCATCCACTGTTTTTAATATTATGTCACTTTATCTCACATTATTTATCTCCATGATTGAAAATAACTCTGGCAGCACTAAATAATAATTAGTAACTAGGAAAATCCTACTCATGACTTAGGACACAGAGGTCCCTTTTTAATATCTCTGCTTAAATAACAAAAGGAGAAGAGTCTTAATTTGTTTTCTCTGGTGTCCATTTGTTTGGAAGTTTTCTTTATAAGTACTCCCATAAGCAGCAGTAATGTCTCAGTGCACATAGGTCTTGTCAACATCTTTACTTTTTACAAGCTTTACTTGGAGAGGCTTGTTGGAGCTTATGTTACTTAAACCTGATGTAATACCTCTTCTTAGGGAGACAGATAGATGATATAGATATGGATATATAGATATATCTGGGTTCCATCACCTTCAAGAGCCTGTGACTCAAGCCTTGCTCCATTCCGGTAAATACATCTGTGTTTTCTCCCAACCAGGGCAATGCGGAAAACTTCAGAAAACCATGTGCCTCTGAAGATAATACTTTTAGAGACTCTAGTGATGGGAGAAGAGAGTATCTACCTTCCTCCCAGCAGAGCTGCCTTTTTAGCTTATGAAATTGTCCATTTGGGATAGAAGTTGCTCATTAATGATGAAAAATAGCTTGATATAAACTATTCCTTTTAATCCTATGTATTACTTTTATTTCCATAGCACTTAGGAACTGTATCCATAAACAGACACCTGCATACACCAAGCCCTGTACAAACACAGGTTTAAAAAAAAAAATATATCGGCCTCCACCTCTAATTTTCTACATCAGTGTAGAAGGAAGGGCAACAGTTGCAGATGGTTGTGTGCCCTTTTACATGGAGCTCCTTCCAAGTCTAGTGGGTAGAGTAGGAGAAAGGAAGATGTTGTCTGACTTGCAAAAGGCTGCAGTCCATTCAAAACAAGTTGGTCGGCACAAGTCTATTCTGCCTCCAACATTGGGTCAGTAGGGGTAGGATTTTTTCCACTTACCACCATGAACACTTAGATATGCGGTCTATCCTGGTCACTTAGGCTCCATCAGTAATCAGGGAGAGAAGCAGGCAACCTTTGGAGGACACGTATCCCCTCCCAAGTCAGCCATCTACAATGGATGAGTGGTACCGCTTGTTCTGCAGGGCTGCCTGCTCCTGCCCTTGATGCCCCTGACAGAGCTTTGCTAACAACCTGATATATCCCTCTGCTAGACCGAGAGAGCTAGGGAGCTTGGCCTGTGGGTGGCATTTCTTTTGTCTTCATTTAGCAATTGACCAATGAGGCAGTTCAACTTACTTTTGAATGCTTTAACTTTAAAATTGTTTGAACAGTCAGATGGTTGCTCTTTATACTAAGACTTTCAGCATGCTTAGCTGTGAAGGTGTACAAAAATAAATCAAGGTTTTCAGAGGCTTACCTGAAAGGTCTGCAAGTTTCCATAATATATATTAAAACCTCAAACTCAAAGCATATTATATAGATATATTATGCAGGTTAGAGCATGTTGTTCCTCTTTGTAATTACAACAACAATGAACTATTCAGTGAATTTATGCTCTAGATTTGAAATGTTTAATGCCAGGTAATCAGGGTAATTGAGAATGAAATATCTTTCAAAGCAAACCAAACAGGTTTTCACATTTGACAATATTGTATGTCTAGAGATTTTTTAATACCAGAGTGAAATAAATATATCAGCCTGTACAATGAAATATTTTAATTATGGTCTAAGTTACATAAATAGTGGCAGAGTTTGCAAAAGCATGTGTAAATCAGATGGTTCAGGATAAAAGCATATTGAGCATTTAACAGGAATATTTCTGTTCTTGATCAGAAGGCCAAATCTTTTTGAAGGGAGGTGTTTAACTGATCTGTCATTATCTGAGTATCAATAGGAAGGAAGATCCCACATGCTGTGCTCCATCTGCTGGCATAAAGAATAGAAACCAAATTTAGTATTGTTATTTGAAAAAAAGGCATATATATTTAACTGGACTTTTTGAAAGAAGAGGTTAAATACTTTTATCACATTAAGTAGGCTGAGAGAGTTGGGGTTGTTCAGCCTGGAGAAGAGAAGGCTCCAGGGAGACCTCAGAGCAGCCTTCCAGTACCTGAAGGGGCCTACAGGAAAGCTGGAGAGGGACTGTTTACAAGGGCACGGAGTGATAGGACAAGGAGGAATGGCTTTAAACTGAAAGAGGGTAGATTTAGATGTTAGGAAGAAATTCTTCCCTGTGAGGGTGGTGAGGCAGTGGAACAGGTTGCCCAGAGAAGCTGTGGATGCCCCCTCCCTGGAAGTGTTCAAGGCCAGGTTGGATGGGGCTTTGGGCAACCTGGTCTAGTGGAGGGTGTCCCTGCCCATGGCAGGGGGGTTGGAACTGGATGATCTTTGAGGTGCCTTCCAACCCAAACCATTCTGTGATTCTATGACCTAGATTTTCCTCTGGGCCTTGTCCACTCTGGTGTGCAAGCAGTACTGCTCCCTGCCATTTGCACCTGGATCTTATCAATGCAGTCCCAGAGCAGCAAAGAGCTGCTGAGGGGCAGCAACTCCCTTCTCCACCAGCAGCGGGTGACTGGGTGAAGCAGAAGCTTTCTCTGTGATGCCTCTGTCCTTGTTGTCATGTCCCTGGTGATGTGTCATGTTTCTTTCAGCACAGACAAAATGCACTTGGGAATCCAGACAGAACTTGTGAGGGAGATGCGTTATTTGAATTGTGTTCTTGTGCTGCGCTCGTGCCTCATTTCCTTTGTAGTGGTTAATTTAAGATAGCATAACTGGGAACGGGAGAAAGCCACTGAATTTCCATGTTGAGCAAGACAACGACAGTCTTAGAGGGTAATTCTTCAGCTGCATTTTGCAACTAAATAGTGCTATGCTGCAAAGTTATATTTATTATTTCCTCTATAATATTTCTTAAATAACACAGAATTTGGAGAAATTTACTGATGTTCCTGGACTGCCTGAAGCTACTGATGAGGAAAGATAAAATGAATGTATTTATGTGTTTCAAAATATCTTCTTCAAATCAACTCTGCAAAGGTTTTGCTTCTCAGGAACGTAACACTCCAGCAGAACTGTTACAGGGAGAAGAAGATAATTTTTCACATTTTATCCTTGCTGATGTTTCAATTCTATTACAGTGGCAGTTGCTAATTGCTAAATGATACAAGTCACTTGTCAGTAGTTTCTATTAGCATGTTATTATCTCTGTTGAAAAAGAGAGATTAGCTTAGCCCTTCAGTTACAGGACCTAGGCAGGATTTCATACAGAAAAACATCGACATGCATAGCAAAAGTTTTCTCCTAAGTCTAGATAAGTATAGGAATTTTTGTTGTGATTGTTAATATGAAGTAGCATCAGAATATAGATACAAAGCCTGCAGTGCTGAAACATTAGCTATAAAGTTACCCAATTTTTGAATTTACAAATTACAGGTATTTCTTTCCTTTTATTTCTAATTAATCTCAAAGAGTTTTTTTGTTTGCTTTTTTTTAAAATGTTCACTCATGCAATAAAAGCTCTCCATTCTCTTATATTAACTGGTTACTAGATGAAATTAATGTTTGAAGTAAAATTTGTTGTCAGATTCATAGTACACAATATTATGTTAAAAGCAGCACATAATTTAGGTGTTTCCCTTAACAGTAATGAAATAGTTCACAAATCATGAATTCATAATAAAAACTGTTGTCTGTGCTATTTATTTGGCAAGTATGATGTTTTCTACTCTTTTTTCCCCATTTTGTAAACATTCAGTTACTCTGATTGAAAAAATCTGACCGTGACACTAGAAAGACACAGTCCTGCCCTGAAGAGTTTATAGTCTAAAAGGCAGCAGACTGCAAAAAGGATTAAAGCACACAGGTATCTGTGTGATTAAGGCTATGGTTCACCTCTTTAATGATGGTGTCTTCTGTAGATTCCTAACTAGCTGTTAGTTTTTCCTACTTTTTTATGTATCCTGAATCTTTTTGACTGCATCTCTCATTTACCTACTTCATTCTCTACTTCTAACAAAGACTTATTCTGCGCAACGTATCCCCAGCTTTCCAACTCCCTTAACATCCATCTTCCCTACCTTGTCTTTTGAACAAAAGAAAATAACAAAAAAATGCCATCAGAGAGAGACCAAAACCTCAATCTTGACTCTGAACATAGAAAATATGGATTTTCATCTAATAATTCAAAGGAATCTCTTTTCTTCAGATGATAGCCATATGCCACGAAGAGCACATGGCTTTGTTTTGGGGCAAAAGATATGGGAAGTAGAGAGGGGCTGTCCGTAATGATGGAGATTGTTCGTAGTCCCCAGGTTATACAATTCATTTCCCAGAGACTGAAGGATTTGAAGTTTCCTCCTGGTATGCACTTCTGCAAAAGCAGATCACAGGCTGGCCATCTGATAGCGAGATTACTGCAGCGGCATGATAAACCGCTTCTGTTCCCAAGTACGAATGACAGGCAGCCCTCAGAACGGCAAATCCAGCCAGAAATCACGAGCTTCATACACGGGAGGGTTTATACTTTTTATTGTCATTTTTGTCGGATCTTTATCCAATAGCCGAATACATACAGGATTTTATTTTTAAATTATAGACTCCTTTTTTTTTTTTTTTTTGTTTTTTTTTTTTTTTTTTTTCTGGTCAGCTCAGCAACCCAGCTGAAACAGATTTTCTAGATGTTTCAGCAACCAGCAACTCTCATTCCTGTGTTCACTGACAGATAGTCAGAAGACCTTAGCACTGAAGATAAGATTTTCTTAGTCTTTGCAGCCAGTTCTCTGCCCTTGCAGGCAAACAGGGCAGTCCCCTTCATAAACTTATTAAATTCAATTCTAAACACGTGAAAATGTTTTGTTCCCAATACTCTTTCTGTGAAGTTGTTCCATATAGGTCTGTGTATAGATTTGTTTCAGTAGCTTCAGTGTTAAAAGACACTCGTGCCCATTTTATTAGCCCCAGTTGTTCTTGTGCAATCATTGTTCTTTAGCAGAAAGAGTTTTATTTGCTCTTACCATTTAACCCAGCATATATTTATGAGCAGCCATGTATTTTCTTAGCCTGCATTTTGCCAGGCCAAACAAGCAATGCCTTTCACGCTCTGTCTGATCCCAGTGGCACTATTCTGCACCTCTTTCACGTCAGAAGTCACTCTTCTTGAGCACTGGCGACAAGCGCTATGTGCCATACCGAAGATGAGGTGTCACGAGCACCTTCTGCAACAGCACTGGTGCTTCACTACCTGTACGGCTAATACATGGTAAACATTTGTTAAAAAGATAAACAATACGGTGTTAGAAAAACCTTGCTGCAGAATCTGCAAGTTGATATGGCAGCTCTTCCAAAGCTTTGGAAGACAACTGTCTTTGGTCAAAATGCACTAATGTCTTGAGGTTTTGCTTCCACTTAAGTTGAGATAATTTCCTTTCCCATTATCTGTCCTGCTTTAGCCCCCAAATTCAACACCATTATCTGTATTGACAAGTGAAGCAAGTGCTCATTTAATTTTGAGGACCTTCCAAGATTATATTTAATCTTGACCTTCTCAACAAATTTCTCTTTTCCTTGCTTCATTTTAATTAAAATGGTTGAGAAATGTTTGTTACTATTTCAAATAACCGTTGAAAGCTCTGGCAGAGCTTGACTTGCTGTCCTCTTGAACTCTTGAACTATGACTGTTTATTCTAGCATTTCAGTGGGAGGTGAATGCTAACCTCTTCTGAAAATCTAGCTCCAGGAGTGAGTTCCAAGCTCAAAAAAATTACAGCCTGAATCCTTAAGTATTTTCAAAAGCATGCAAGAAATGAAGAAGGTTAATTACCAGTGACTTTCATGTAAGTAATTTTTGAGATTTTTATCCAGGGTGTAAAGAGTGTCAGTCATGTAATCTGAATCTTTTGTAGTTTGCTCATGTTTTATACAATGAAGAATTACTCATTTATACCTTCTGTATTTTCAAGTATAAAAAGGCTGAAGTTTTTCAGAAACAGCTTTGCATATGTACTTATGATCAGTATCATTTCACTGCACACGTTTCTTATTTACGATTTCACACTTTTGTTTTGAGTTAATACAAAAATTACAACATATCAGCTTGTAACATTTTCACTTGCTGGTTTAAGAATTGTCAATATCTGTTTATTACAAATTAGTAAAAATGATCATATTTTAGAATCAAGAACTGAAAAGATCAAAGCTGCCCAGTAAATCTTTTTGGGGTTTGCACTAACAATTATAAGACTGACTATTTTTGAGGCATTATTAAAAATGAGGTACTGTTTCATGATGCTACATTCTGGATTCTTACTGGGGAACTATCTGCAAATATTCTGTCACTTAATATAGGCAATATTTTTTACTTTTGTTTCATATGTAACTACTGACAGTAAACTGGAGATTTAAAATGCTTTTTAAAATGAGGTCTCTTGGTATTTCTCTTTGAGTATATACTCTATGATGATTCTGACAGCTGGATAAACACTAAATAGACATTTCCTAAAATACAATATCTTTATAGAAATTAGAAAGTGAGAATATGACATACTCTCAAGGTTATATAAAGACAAAGCAATTAAGTACCAAGACTGTGTACGTAAAGGAGACTTCCTGTCTCTGTACTTGAGACACAACCTGCATATACTGGGATGGAGAGCACAGATAACTCTTCTGCCAGTACCAACACACATGCCAGTGCTACAGATGCTGAAGTGTTGCCCTTATGGCAGGAGCGAATCACTACAGTTTGGGTAACTGATCCTCCATCCATTGGCATAGAGTAAGAGTGACACAGAAAAGATTAGTTCAACAGCTTCCATCTTGTCTGGGAGCCGAACTTTGGACTGGAATGGTTATTTTATTAAGAAGTAGTAATTTCTGCACAAGCACAGAAAAGAAGTTTCATGTGCAAATCTTTTTTATTATTATTATTATTTTTTTTATTTGTCATCACATGGATATGACATATGGGAAAGCTGCTCTGTGCTGCCTTTGAGAGGTGCCCCATTGTTCCCAAGCCATGGGATGTGTTCTCTGTGTGTCCGTGCTCCCGACACCTCAGTCTGCTTGGTGAAGATATGCTTGGTATGCTTGACTGGCACATGAAAGGAGTGGTTGTCCCTGCTTTGGCTATCCTGTAATCCTTGTGTTGTGACAACATTGACTCCTTTTAAGACATCCTACCTTGAGTGGTCTGGATCGCACCCTGTGTGGTGGCACTGGCGTGCTCCACACATTGGGGAGCGAGTCTGAAACAGCCAGCCCCTCACCCCTCACTGATGTCCTTCTGCCTCCTGCTGCACCCTTGGGGCTCGTGCCTGGGTTTGCTTGGACTGTGGTTGTTGGGACCCTCTGCATCTCACAGCACGTGCCAGAGATGGGCACCAACCTGCTACTGCACCAAGCCTGGAGTCAGGGATCTCGCTCCACTCCTGGAAGAAAGGTGAGGGGTCCCTACCTGTGTGCTTGTCTTTACCCTCCCCAGACTCCCAGATGTCAGTCAAGGCTGTGGTCATGGCACAACTCCATTTTACCCACACAGAGATGCATCTTTAGCAGAGGGCTACGAGTGATTATTCTGTAAGTATAGGGCAACCAGTCATATCCCTTATGCAAACCTACCTTCTTTAGTGCAAAGAGGCCACATTCCTAGATCCATACAGATATCTGGCAATTGCCCAGCAGCACCAGAACAACTCCTTCTGAGGCCCCACTTCCTTGGTCAAGAAGGTCATCATGGTCCTGCACTGCCCAGTCGCTCCCACTGATTCACTTACTCAGATTAAGGTGAGAAAAACTCTTATTGGCTTGAATGTAACCAAAGTACAAAGCCAAATCTCTCTTTTAACTGTAATTGTAGTGTTTTGCCAGGCACAGTAGTCTGAAGCAACATGGAAGCCGGGATGGCAAGCAAAATACAACATGACCCAGGTATCTTCCATATTGGAGAGGTAAGCTCTGAGAGGCTCGTCCTACTTTCAAATCCCTAGACGTGCTAAGCCACCCATAGCTGACAGACAGTGTAAGTTTGGTAACTCGCCATCTGCACATGTTAAGCACCATTATTGATTCAGCAGTTCCAAATGACACGAAATAATTTGACAGGGAAACCCAGCAGCAAAATAGTTTTAAATGAGAAGTGATTACTGGAGGCTTGATCCTTTGTCTTATGTGTGTAGGGTATGATGTCTTGTGTCTCAGTGGCTTTGTAGCTGGGATGCTCAAGGAACCTGAGCAAGTATTATTATCTGGTCACTGAGTCACATTTGGCTACTGACAGGACAGGAAGATGGTCCAACTCCAGTGGGGAACTTCTGTATTGCAGACAAAATTTCCTCAGGCACAGCTAGTCTTCCTTTGCCAATCAGTTATTAATGGTAATTAATGCCTCTATTTTTACAAACAAGGGAAGGATCTATAAAAATATATATTTAAACACTCACAGTGACAAACTGTGGATTATCTCTAATGCCTACGGAATCAGTGACATCTGATGATTTTTCCTGGTTGAAAATCTGAATTCTGGTACCTACAAGTAGCTCCATGAACGCCATTAGATTCAGTAGTCTTCTTCTCTTTCCTGTGCCTGCACAGGAACTTGAAGTTTTGTACCAGTATAACCATTAGTCTTATTCTTTATTTCATGATCTAAAATTCTAGGTATTTGTATGTAATTTAAATAAATGTTATTGCCTTTATTGTCGAGTACCAGGAAGTGGCTTCAAATATTCTCATGTTATTATTTAAAAAATTTTTAGGGATGAAAAAGCTTCCAATTTTACTCACTTTTTACTCATTAAAAAAATGTGGCTAACAATTTTTGTGCTCTCAAATAACCATGAAAAGAAACAAAACCAGCAATAGAATAGGTATTTCATTCTTTCTGGTATTTTGTTCTGAAAAACTAATATGAACCACTGGAAAATGTTATAGCGTCTGACCTCACTGAATAGTGATTTACAATGAAAATATATGTAATTTTCCTTAGGCATAGTAGGCTCGAGGCGGGGGGAAGGTATGCAGACCTGCTCTGTAAACACACAAGGAAAACTGCCCCTGAAACTGCAATTCCAATCTCCTTTTTCTTTAGCAACTCTATTTTCATTAAGATTATATTATATTGTTGGTTTTTAATGACTGTACTGGCAGTCTTATGTGGAGACTTTAAACAATGGTAACCATGAATAAATAACTCTTAAAATTAAGATCTCAAAAAGCAGAAAATAATTGAATCCTTTTAACAAACCTTTTAGTTTAATTTCACAAGGAATAGGCTTATATTATCCCTCATGTTTTAAGCTGTGGTGAGGAATAGATATGTTGATAATTGAAGGTCTCAGTGTCTGTCCCAGCATCTGACAGCTCTAGGCTCTTTGGTGTGTTTGCTGTGAAGTGGTAGAAGTAAGGAAGGAGGACCAGCGGAGATATGGTATGGTCCATGGACGTGCTTCCATGGGATCACATGAAAGAAACGTGGCTGTAGGAATTAACTGTGAAATATGTTTTCTCACCAGCCTCCTCTCCACACCCGTGGAGCTTGGCATTCCTCCTGACGGTTGGACTTGATGATCTTAGAGATCTTTTCCAACCTTAAAGATTTTATGATGCTATGATCTCTAGCTGGCTGTATGCAAGAAACTGGAAAGCATTTTAACAAAAATGTTACAGTCTGGAATTTTTCTTGGTGATCGGATTAAGTTTTTCCTTTCATTTCTACTCATCATTGGTGCTAGTATGTGTCTTGACTATGGTATCTCTCAGACTTTCAAGTTGTACAGAGTTATGTGAAATCTAGAGTTGTCGCACTGAGTAATAACCCAATAAAGTATCTCTCTGTTCTTTCCAAACTTAAGGCAGATGCTTCCAGTGGCCTTCCTCCCATTTGGAGCCTGTGGCTTCATCTCCGTTAGGGCTTTGGGTTGGAACAACAGCGTGAGCTCGAAGGGAAGCCCTGAGTGTCCTCATTTCCCATGTCTCAGAACTTGTAAAGCAGTTCTGGGGGCTGGGGACTGGGTTTCTTTTGGAGGAAATTCAATGGGAAGCTCCCCTCCCAGGTGAATTACATGCACTGCAACCACAGACACACATGGACGTAGGAACCAAAGACTGGCCCTTCAAACAGCTTCAAGCTGTGTGCTTCATGGCAATATTCACCCAGGAGACCAGAATATATCTAGCCAGGTAATATCCCCGAGCCACAGGTTATGTGGGATTAGGGGGATCAGCACCACCTCTTTTGGTCTACTAATCCACTCCTTTGATGTAAAATTAGGTGCCTGCACAGACATACTCTGAGTCTTACAGCTAGATTCCTCTCTTCTTAGATGAGCCATTATATATAGATATAAAAATACTGAGTGTAAGCACAGGGACTGTCAGCAAAATTGAAATTGCATCTTTTTTTCTACTTCCTAAAAATGCTGTAATGTTATTATCCATGGAAATTCAATGCTTACAGACTGTGATTTTTAGTGAGACTCTGTTATTCATTCAATTTTCCAGCAGGACTGATTGATACTGGGTGGGTGGCAATCAAGTAACCTGCCAAGGTCACACACCGAGTCGTTGCTTTCCCTGTAACTGCAGCCCAGCATCCTGCTGACTAGCAGTCCCGCTTAATACAGGCAGCCTCCATCTATTAGGAATTAATGCAAATGGCCATATAACTACCAACCACTGAAGAAAAATGGAACAATATGTAATGGTCCCCACATTAATGGATCTAGTTTTCAGGTGAATACGAAACAAAGGCAGAAACAATTTTATCAGCTGGATTACTGAATAGTGATTTCTTCTGCGGTGATCACAGTCATGTTATTTTGTTGGCCAATTTAACATGCCCAATGCACTTTCAGAGTGCATTCTAAAATATTTTTTTAAAGGTTAGTAAGTATTTAGGATCAAAAACATAGCCATGTACTCTTCTTATTCTTGACCTACTTTGCTAAAGATGAATGTTTAAGTTGCCCTGTGTAAATTATAATGTGTAGAGGAGTGACATTCTTTTGCCTCTGCTTCTTGTGATGAAATTATTTCCTGTATTCTTAGTGATGCCTCATCTCCTGCTGCCCAGGTATGCCGTTTTGCTCCATATAAAGTCTAAACCTGAAGAAAATTATGATTTTGCAATTCAGACCAGAATAACTGAAAGGTGTTCTTTTACTCAGAATTACTGGAAATATTTCATGCCACTTGATTCTTCCTTGTGCTCACAATCATCAACTAAATGGATGAGAAAAGGGTAGTGAAGTCTGTCAGCATGTTAAGAGAAAATAATTATGAAATGCTTGATTATGTCACTCAGTGGCAGTGTAAGCATACTTTGAAGGTCAGTATCAGCCTAAGGTTCCAAAATCAGGGATGAGGTAGGGAAAATGAAACTATCTCTCAAAAGTAGAAAAATAAAAAGAACTTGACACAAGTTATAATCACTAAATGGCTTGGATAAAAAAAAAATAATAAATATATTGCCAGATGGCTTTACAGCCATGAGAAAAGAGAGGCATACAAACTTAGAAAACTCACCCACCAACATAGACAATATCCTCTTCAGTGCACAACAGCACCTACAGAAGCAGCACCCTTCCCTATCCCTCCATTATTCCTCCACATGGAAAAGATGTAAAAGCAGCCATAAAAAATATTGTGATTGGCAACAGTCACAGGAAGCCCACCACTCCTTGTTCTGGGTCACTTATGCTGTCATGCTTGCACTTTGCATTGCATGGGGAGCACTCCATCTCAGGGGTAATGTCCAAGAATCCCCCGAACCTAAAAACCCTCCAGCCTTACCAGGAGACATGTCCCTCGGCCAGATTTGGGTAGCACCACCGCAGCCCATCGCCTCAGGCAAGTGGGACACTGAGCTGTGTCCCTACCAGGGGATCCCTGCTCCAAGGGGACTCTGCTTGTTCTGAGAATCCTGGGGACCTGCCAGCCAGATGGTGGAAATACCAGTCATCTCCATGAAACCAGCCTGTCACTTGGTGAAAAACAACTGCAGGACAGAATGTTCAAAGATAAACCGTAGTTTTCTGTTCTGCTTTAATCCATGCACTTGTCCATTTAAATGGCATTGACAAGACCATAAGAAATGCTTTGTGGAAAGGAAAAGCTTTCTCCTTTTTAAAAATAGAAAAAAACCCCAAAAACCAAAAACCAAAGAAAAACAATCAAACAAACAAACAAAACCAAAAAAACCAAAAAAATCCCCCCAAAAACCCCAAAAACCAAAACAAACAAAAAAACCCCCCAAAAAACCCCCACCTTGGTTCAAGCATAGACTAAAGAAAGTAACCACTTTAAGTGTTTAAATATTCATTTCTTTTAACCTATGTGATCTAAAAATACTATTTTAAATTAATTGTTTTTACCTTGACTAATTAAATGCAATGCTTTCAAATGCAAGTATGCAAGTAAACAATGTATCTCTTAGTGAAATTACCAAAATAAGAGCTTAGAACCCCAAATTCAGGCAATGATCTTTGGAAATGCTGACTATAAAACATCTGTTTGCCTGATATTCAAATCACTGTACTGTGCAATCACATAAAAAGCATTCACAAAGTGACGGGTTGTGCCTGACTAGTTTTGAACATCTGCCTGATAAGCAAATCCTTATTAATCTTAAGCATCTCTTTTCTCAGTGTTCTGCTGTTTTAAATCCAAATCACCAAGAAATACTACCTCAGAACAAGCATTTTAAGTAACTGTTACGTCACACAGTATGTGGTGACTAACATGTCTCTTGCTCCAGAAGAAGAACTAAATATTTTCTTGTTACTCCAAACAATCTCTAGCAATTGCTGTAATTTAAAAATACCCTACACTGTGTCTTTGAAACAGATTATTTAATGTTAGATCTTATGTTGACACTTTGTTTTCAATCACTCTTGAAGTTTGCTATGCATGTTCTTAGGGAGAATTCATACCCATGGAACAGAGTTTTCACAATTCAAGACACACTCTGTAAATTATATTGTCACTTTAGAAATTCCACTATAGACTAACCAGAATTAAGAAGAATATGGTAATCCAAGCTGTGCAGAAAAACCTACATAAATTTCAGAGTAGCCTCATCTAAGGGATGTGTGAGACACCAGGGTGGAGTGTTCCTGACCAGCTACGAGTGTATGCAGTTTTACCAGTGTCAGCTAAAACTAGTTACCCATCTGACAGACGATCCTCTCAGGAAGATGAAAAAATAGAAACAGTCTTTTTTTTCCCCACAAACCTTTCCCTGTTGGGCTGCCTAGCAGTACAGGAACTGCAGAGATCCCCCTAGCTCCAAAATTGGAGAGAGGGATCAATAAATCTGCTTTACCAGGAAATCTTTGCACCTGGTGTGAAGGGCCGTGCATGCCCCTTGTCATTCACACTGGTGCTCCAGCAGCTGAAGGTCTGGGGTGGTTTCAACTCATTTGCCGTGTTGTTGCATTCCGAACTCTTTTGTGTGGACAAAGAGCGGACTCAAATGCCTCAGAAAAAGAAAAAGTCTGGAGACTGCGAATTTTAGATGCTGTCTGGGAAAATTTTGCTAGTCATCTGTGGTCTAACCAATTCAAAAACCAGCCTGGCTAGTGCACTGTGTGCTTTGCTGCAACGGGGTATCTAAATCTATAACAGGATGCTCTATAGTGCTTACTGGAGCCTTTGTTTCCTCCCATATAAATAGATAAACTAAAACCTGATCCTATCATGGAAGTACAGATAATTTATTCATTAACATAGCTAGTAAATAGGAAAATGTCCATGCAGAGAGCTATTAATGAGAATCTCACCCCCTAAAATATTTCAGTAGAAAAAAAGAAAATTAGCCTGTCATGTGTGTGGGTGCAATAATCCCCCCAAAACAAGCAGATCAAAACTGCCAACGAGAAGCAGAAAGTGTGTTTGAAGTTACTTTTTTCACTGGATAACTATGATACAGGTCTTGCATCATGGTTAAAAGACTAGTAGCCTCATAAATCTGGGGTCAGTTAGATCATATACCAAACACCTAGTTATTAGATACAGCCTAATGGGATGCTCATAAGTATACCTGAAAGTGTATTATTGTTAATACAGTAGATAATGTTCAAAAAGAGTTTAAATGGACTAACTTGCTTGAAAAAGACATATTCAGATTCTGAAATCTTTCCAGAGCTTTGTTCGTTCAAAGACAATAGCTGGCAGGCTGCCTAAGAAAGCAAATGTGATAAAGAGAAAACTATTATATCTGGCACTTCTTTTGCAGGAAACTGTAACTCCTATCCCTCATTTTTCTGCTCTGCTTGATAATGTAATAATTCTCATGAAAGGAATACACAGAAATATAATGAAAAATGATATGATTGTGCAGTGAAAGATAAAGCTATTTGAAACTCCATGGTTTCAAAGTACCACACAGTGCTTTAACTGTGTGGCTGTCTGTTGAAGTCAAGACGACTCATTTGCCTCCAGATATTCGCAGTACCTTGAAAATTGAGTTGAGTTCAGTTGAGTCATAGACTCTGTCTACCTGGACATATGTCTACGTGAGTCATTTCAGGCTCTGTGCGAGTATAGGGCGAGTGCCGCAGAACTGCATCTAAATTTTACTTCTAATCACAGGCAAAGCCCATTCGGGGGGTGGGGGGATACTCCAGTGTTAACAGTTCAACTCCTATTTCTTGTTCCACAATAAGTTTGTGCTGCATCTGATTCTCTTTCAAAAATATGAAATATCAATAGATACACAATGTTTCTAAATAATAAAAAAGTACAATCTGCACTTGATATTGATATATTATTATCAATGCTGTTGTTATCAACTACACGCAACGCGCAAGTTTACTTGTAGGCATTCCTGGGAAATAATTTATTCATGACTTAGTCCAAATCATACCATGTTTATCAGCAGTTTTTTTACTGACCAAAGTAGTCAGCTTTTGAACAAACTCTTAACATCTCCCATTAGATGAGTACATTGAGAATTTGATACCTGATTTACTAAAAGAATCACTGAGCAATTTTTTCTTATGTGGTATCAGCACATAGCATTCAAATCTGGAAAATAACGCCATGTCAGAATATGTCTGTTTCTCAAAACACGGAAGCATTTGGAAACACTTGAAAGCCTCCGTACTAACGAGGGCAGAGTTTGCTCTTCGCAGGCAAAGCATCAGTGCTGAGGAACTCAGCCTCCCGCCTGCTCCGCTGTGGGATGTGCTGCCCAGTCCCCTCCGCTGGGTAAATAAAACTGTCCCACTGCGTTGCAGGGCTATGCGATGAATAATGTGCCGCGGAGTCAGAGAGAAACAGAAGGAAATCTAAGAACTGCGGCGTATTCCTGCCATAATGGAGCACAGGACCCAGGTTCAGGTGTCAAAGATTGATTTCATTTAGACACATCCTCAGAGCACTCAGGATATAGAGCAGCCTCAGGGCAAAGCCCTTCCAAACAACTGCTATCTGCTACTGAACCCAAGCATTGCTCTTCAGGAGATAAACCAAGCGTCTGTAGTTTTGTGACATTATAGCTACCAGATTCATTTTAAGCTAACCTGGCAAGTTCAGAAAATAATAACAAAAGGAACAGATCAAAGTCGTCTAAAGGTATTCCCGAACCCATAAATAACAGTTTCTTGTACAGATAGATGACATTTGGGGACTAAGTTAAAAAGATCAAATCAGAATCACTAATATATGACCCCGAGGGGCAACAACTCAAGAACTTATCCTTGAGGGACTGCTTCAAGGCTATAAGCAGCTTCAGATCACTGGTCTTTACAAAATAGTTATTTTGTGTGGACCTGATGAATAACACTTCAGCCAGACTAAGGGTAGCTCTGGTACATGCTTATCCTATTACTTTCAGCTATGCTGGCAAAAATGATGCTTAAATGACAAATAAAGAAATATATTTCTCTCTGAACATCTGTTATCTTAGGATGAAAAAATGTCAGTCATGCAAAGAGTGGCAAAGATAATGCAATGTGGAGATGTAAGTCAAAATATTGGAACATTAAAATTGCATTAGTAATTGTATTAGCAGTATAATAAGTCATAGAATGGAAGCACTTTACAGCTGCCAGTAGGAAAGAGAGAGAGAAGTCATTGCAACAGAGACAACGGCCTGACCTGGGACAGCACATCCATCAGCATCAGCTGCACAAGTAAATAGGACAACTGGGAAATGACAGTTATAGGAGCAACTTTACTTTTAAGGCTTAAGGATAAAGAAATTTTCTATTTTTTAAAGTTAGAGATTTTTAACAAACCTCCTTACTTCAGAGAAAAGGTAAGTACACTGTATGTTAATGACTAGAAGTTGCAAAAAAAAATCTCATTGAATAAGGAGCTCTTAGTCATAAAATGAGTAAAATTTGTGGATCCGGCTTCATGTAGCACAGTGGAATCAGCCTAAAAATTGTAATTCACAATATCATCATAAGTATAATGAAATGTGAGCTTGTAGATCAGAAAAACTCATCATTAAAAGCCACAAATCAAAGAAGCATTAAAGCACAGACATATTTGACAATCTGATGCAGATACTGAATTTGGTTTTGGGCTAATTAAAATGTTCACTAGAATACAGAATCTTTTAAATTTAAGTATGCTATCATAAGCTGCTAAAAATAAAGATTTAAAAGGTAGATAAAGCAATTCCCTAAATTACTTAAATCCCTTACTCTTTCCTTTTAGGGTTTTGGGGTTTACTTATAATTCAGCATAGTGTTTAGAACTGAGTAAGGAGACGTTGCATGGAAGAAGATGCTTGTTCCAAAGACTGATTTCAGAGAATCATGAAGTGGTGGAGGTGGGAAGGGACCTTTCGAGATTGTCTAGTCCATCCTCCCTGCTCAAGCAGAGTCAGCTAGAGCAGGTTGCCCAGGACTGTGTCCAGTTGGGTTTTGAATATCTCTACAGATGGAGACTGCACAACCTCTCTGGGCAACCTGTTCCAGTGTTTAATCATCATCATTGTTAAAAAAAGTGTTTTCTTGTATTCAGGTGGAATTTAATGTGCTGTAATTTGTGTCCATTGCCTCTTGTCCTGTCACTAGGCAATACTGAGCAAATTCTAGCTCCCTCATCTTAATTCCCTTCCAGCAGGAATCAGAACAGGTACCAGAACATATTGGTGCCTCCTTGCTCCAGCTTTTTAATCCAGGTAGGATTCCCAGAGTATGTTCCATACTAGATTTTATGGGGCATTTTGAGAAATCTTGGAGAGACTTTCTGCTCTTGGCTCTTTAATTGTAATAAATTGCTAATGGAAAGCTGTGAGCACAGTTAACTTCAAAAGATCTGTTTTCCTTTGTTGAAAAGAGGATCCTAAATAGTGTCTCTTTGTAGTGCTGTGTCTGTCAGGAAAGAAACATTCTACCCTGAAATCCTTACACAGATCTAAATACATAAGGCTATAAATAAATGAGGTTAGAAGCTAATTTACCAGAGGGGCTGTAGCTTGGCCTTTAATTATACTCCCACAAAAAAAAAAAAAAAAAAAATTCTAGTATCAGTCAATTGAAAAATGGATGCTGCCCTGTATAATATGAAGGCACAATTGACTTTTTTTTTTTCTCAGGAAAAAATAGCTCAGGAGTTGTACCATGTCTAAATTCTAACATTTATGTCCTCAAATAATTGCGCTTGAAAAGTGATATGTGCAATTAATTTCAAGCCCTGTAGATGCTTTGGATCCACGTGGCCATTTCCCTGAGCCAGGTCACAGTTCACAGGAGAACTGATGGAGGGAATGCTGTCCACGGGGCCCCAGCCCCTCTCCGGAGGATCCCAAATCCCAAGGATCCCCCTTGCATTTGACCCCTCTCAAAGACAAAATATGTAGACAAGGGTCCTCTGCTGCAAAATGTTGTGTGTGGGGGTTCCTGTCCAAAAAAGGTGACACAATACCCCTGAACTCTTACATAATTTTGGAGGTGCCCTGGATGCCAAGACAAGACACCATTCAGGGTCCTTTTAGTAAGTAGTAGTTCGCTGTCACTTGAAATTAGTCTTGATTTGCAGATTGAAAAACTGTAGGAAAAAATGAGGTATACTAGACTTCTTTAGTGATCAGAAAGCAATTAATATTCTGCAGATCTGAGTGCTGGATACATAGTGTGTTTTCTTTGTTTTCAGAAGAAGGAAAAAAAGTCGAACATCCCTATGAAAATATTAAGCTACATGTGTTACATTGCCAGACGTGCTGCAAATACCCTTTTGTTGGAGAGGTTACCTGGCAGTTTATTCAGCTGCTTTGCTGGCAGGAAGAATGCAATGGTGATATTTCAAAGTGGCTGAAAAACAGTCAGAGCAGTTTCACATAGGTGAGTATTCAAAACAAGATAATAGAAATCTTGGCATTTAAATCTGTGAGCATATTGGTTGGATTTATTTTTAACTGCATTATTAGTTCTTCATTGTAATTTTGAAATCTATATGTGTTGAAGTAAACAGTGACATTAAGATCCCTCCAACAAAATATTCAATGATTAATTTAATTTCTTTAAAATCAAACTTCATATTTCTGTACCTGATTTGTCCATCTGAGTCATATTTTAAAAGTAGCTATCAGAGCATTTGAGTGAAGGTGCTGTCGATTTAGCTAAAAGTTGTAATTTTAACAAAGGTAAGGCACTCAAAGGTAATAATTCTAGAAACAAAAAGGAAGGTCATTTTGGGCAAAATTAAAGACTTAGAAAGATTGAATAAATTCTTTTGTATAGCTATACACTCACTGGTTTAGAAAAGGCAGCAAGTAGTTTAATAAGTATTAGAAATAGTACACAGTCAATTAATACATTAACTGTAATGTCTACTCAGTGTGAATATAGTTTGCATCAACTGCAGACATACCAGGGAAGATTATTCATGGAATAGAATCACATTAATTAAATATGAAGATGATACCAAACTCAGAGCTTTTCTTAATATTAGGGAAGAAAGGAAAAAAGTCATGAGTATACAGAAGTTTTAATACGTTCAGTAAATGAGAATTCAGAATTCCTATTAGAGAAAGGCAAGCTAACAGATCTGCCTGAAAATTGTCTGTGATAATTAGTATGAGAGAAACATGAAAAGAAGAGGAAATAGTGGGCATCAAATGATATGTTAATTCGTAACATGATACAGCAAGAAAATAGATGAAGGCTGCCTGTGCATCTGCATTAAGCCTGCATTAAGCTAGTGATGGTCTCATGCTACACAGCTCTATCAGAGCAGTTCCTGAAATATTGCCTTTATTTCAGAGATTCTCTTTAAATGAAGGAAGCAAACAAAATGAAAAGGAGTTCAGAAACAACTGTGAGGAAGGACTGCTCCAACAGGAGCTGCCAAAAGACCTTCCTACGCTCATTCTGCCCAGATGGTTACTGAAGTAGGGTCTGCAGTGCTGTTAGGTCATGGCTCGGCAGAGTGAAGCGACACATGATCATTGTAAGATACGCGTGTATCTGTGCACGTGGTTTTATGGGGGCTACAGGCAGCTGTATCTGGAAAATATACTTTTGGTTCTTGCACAATATTAATTGCTTTTCCAGTTCCATGTGCCTGACACAGCTAGTAGTTTCACCAAGCTGGACAGCTGAATGTGGCATGTGGTGTTGCAGAACTGGAAAGAGGGTAGGACCCAGTTTTATAAAACTAAGCTGGGGTTGATGCAGGATCTGAGGTTTTCTACCCTGGTAAACCCTCAACAACTCTCTGAGCACTGGGAAGCATTCTGAGCTCTCTAAGGAAGGTGAAGAATTTTTTTAAATTTTAAATGGACATCTGAGAAAAAAGAACAGTAATGAATATGAAATGGAAAATATATGTTGAGAAGCCAAAACTGGGATCTAATACACTGTAGAGGTGACTAAAATCCATGTGGAAAGAGCAGATACAAAGATGCAAATGGACCATATGGAACCATTTTAAAATGAGATTTTTGAATGGTGTTGATAATCTTTGATGTCCACATTTAATGTCAATACCTAGTGTTTGTAAAATGATCATCCTGCATCGTCACTGCTACCATTATTGTTGGTATCTGTATAGTAAGATTCTGGCTCAACATGATAGGTAAACACAGATGGGATACTGAGCCCAAAGTCCAATCTTAATACTCAAAGTACTTACGTATGTGCCATTAAAGTCAATACATGTTTTATAGTCAAGTACTTTGGACCTCAATACAGTTTAATGACAATTCCAAAACATTTCAAAGTAAAATCTTAATGATCCCTAAAACTAGGTTTCAGTTCCTAATTCTGCTTCTCCGGTTCTCTAAAATCTCTTGATCTTTATCAGAAGAAAGAGTGCTTGGAGGATAAATCTGGTAGTCTTGGGAATAAAAGACAGGACACAAAGCTGTGTTATGTTACAACAGAGGAATGCATATAGAGAGGAAAGTATTTGAGGTTTCTTTTATGTAGGTCAAAAAACAATTAAAAATTTTCAGGTAATAATTTAATCTGCTTTTGGACAGAAAGCCACACTGCAAATGATCTATCTGAAACAGTTTAATCTTCTTACTTTGTAGCAACAGGTGAACTACATGCATGCCTTCAAGTGAATGTGCTAATCCAAGGGTTATTTGTACTCCAGTCTCCCCCTCTTCTGTACTCTGGAGAGGGAAGATCACAAGATATCAAATTTCACCGTCCTCCCTGCTATGTTAAGTGAGGATAGAAAATGCCAGCCAGATCTGCCCAGGACACATGGCTACTGAAAGGAAACCTTGGAAAAGAAGTGAAAAGTTCTGCTTTAGAAAATTGGAGCCACGGTTAGAGTAGATATTCAGATTATTTTTCCCAATAAACACTTATGACTCTTTCTAACCTTGTTCTAACAAAAAGCTGAACATGAGTCAGCAGTGTGCCACTGCAGCAGCAAAGGCAAGTCAATCCTGGGCTGCATCTGCAGGGACATTACTAGCAGAGATAGAGACATGATCATCCCACTCTAGTCAGCACTTGTCAGGCTGCACCTGGAGTACTGTGACCACTTCTGGTCTCCACAATTCAAAAAAGTGGACAGACTGGAGAGGATCCAAAGGAGGGCCAAGAAGATGATCAAGGGGCTGGAGAACCTGCCCTGTGAGGTCTTCTCTCCCTGTAGAAGAGAAGGCTCAGATGGGTACAAAGAAGATGGAACCTCTCTCTTCACAAAGAGCCGTATGGAGAAGACAAGAGGCAATAGGTACAAGTTGTATCAGGGGAGGTTTCATCTCAGTGGAACAGCAACATTTTCCACAGTGAGAATAATTGTTCACTGGAGTAACCTCCCCAGGGACATGGTAGAGTCCCCATCACTGGGGATTTTCGAGCAGTGTTTGGACAGGGTGCTGGATAATCTCATCTAGGCTGCCTTTTCCACAAAAGGTTGGACCAGGTGGTCTTACAAGATCCCTTCCAACCTGGGCTGTTCTATGATTCTAACCTAGTTTAGAAGAACTGGGCTAGGTAATGGCCAATGCAGTTTTGGGGCAACCTCCTGAATGTGATTAAATACTGTTTTAGGAAATGACTGTGAAAAATACTTTTGAGAAGCATACATTGAATTTAGTAAAATTCAAACATAATCAGTTTTCACTGAATTCAGATGGGTAGTTTATGTGGCTAACATTAAGTACATTTTCTTGACCGGGACCTTTCCACAGAAATAAATGACACTATTTATTCCTCTGAGTTTTCCTGTAACAGAAAGACCAAAATAGACCAAAGGTGAAATCTTCAGCCCAGCCTCAGACAATTGTTATGGTCATGTTATTTAAAGTGACCTAGGCACTTAGAAGACCAAGTAGCATTGCAGAAGATGTAGATATGAACTTGCAAATCAGAACTGGGAGGAAGGAATTGCATTTTATTTAAGGACTTCAGCTTAGAGTTCTGGGCTTTTCTCATTGTTCAGGAAGAATGCTGCCTGCCTTGAACTTTTGGGGGTATAAATAATGCAGGCAATTACATTTGCTGGCCATAAGCAATGGAAATAATATCTAAAGATCGATCCTGGCAGACAGAAGTATTTCTAAAAGTGTAGTTTTGATTGGTTTAAAATAATTTTGAAATAGTATGAAATATATCTTAGTGGGTTGGTAGGGTGGGTTTTTTTTTACAATTCTAGAAGGAATTACACACTAAAGCATGTGAATAAAGACTACACATATTACTAGAGATGCTGTTTTTGAATGATGAATATTCAAAGTTGTCCTGTGTTATTTGTTGAAAATGGATTAATTGTTTTTTGCATGAATTTCTAACTAAACAGGAAAAAAAAAAAAAAAAGGGACATAGATATGTGTTACAACAGATTTATTCTGTACTAACTTTTCAAAAAGATAGTCCTGAAAAAATATCTGTTGAAAGAAGATGTGGATGGATTCTCTACTGGCTGCCCTTTGGTAACCATGGAAACTGCAGACTTGCCCAGAACATAAAAGAGAACTATATTGTATTGGACACATTTATTTGTTTAGATTTGAAGTTTTACAGCAATGAAAGTCGTATAACATTGCACGGTGGTTCTTTGTCAGGACCGTGACCTCCACACTGCAGCAATACTCCTTGGAAATAAGGAACTCTGTAAATCTCTGATGATCTGGTACAACAGCAGCTGTTATTGCTGTCAGGTCTGTGTTTCTGTGAAGCAGAAAATCATTACTGATCAATAAATCAGACTTCTAAGGAAATATTGGAAGATGATGGCATCATCTTTCACTCTTCCATCCTTGCAATGAAGAGAGATACAGCGAACACAGGGGCTGCCCCAGCAGCATCTCGTCCCTGCAGAGATGCACGAGAGACGTAGCCCTCAAGCACTCACCCCCTCTTTATGAAAATGGTATGTCACATTCAAGAATTATTAGCTCATAAAGATGGCCCAGATCCTCGCTGTCTGGAGACACAGAGTCACGTCTATGCTATAGGTACTACTATGATACCCAACGATTCTGCTGTGCTTCAAGGTAAAGATGATCGAAAGTGCAAGGTAGTGGAAAACTGGCCCACTGAAACTCGAAATGCTAAGAAGGTTGTTCCTAAAGAAAAGATGAAAAGTTTAAAAGAAAAGGAATTTTAATACAGTTTTTTCTCTGATAATTGTTCGCTGCAGTGTTCAGTGATGAGGCATTTGCACAAATGTTTTTCCCAAATAACTCCATAGCAAGAAGAGATACTATTTTAATTGCCAATTTTGTCCAATGTCATTTGGAAAAGATACTTAAAAGATCAATTGGTGATACATTTTAATTAGAAGGTCTGTTAAGAGTTTTGGGTTAACTGTTGTTTTTACATATACACACCCCACAATTAGAATATTAGCCATAATGAACATTCACCCCAAAATCCTGAATGTACTGAGGATTATTGAAACAAATTGAGGGTTAGCTTTTGGAATGAAAAAAATTATTTTTTTCCATAATTTAACTTAAACAATTTTTGAAAGTACTCTGGAGAGAATAATGTTTATTCCCTGGTGACTAAATATGACTAACTGCTGCTGTGCAGGTTGTAACGCTCTATGCATTACAGACCACACCAAAGGTCTTCTGACTTGGAGACACTGCTGGGTTTGCTGGAAGCGTTCTCTACTGCTTTAAGCAATGTGGCCAGGTGAGCTGTGTGAACAACAGAGTTTGCAGCTCTGTGATGGAACAACAAGAAAAAAGAGAAAAATATTTTGAGTTTACAAACTGAATTAAAGTAAAACTCTTTGGACTAAAATTCTTGTCTTTAAAAACAATTTCTATGTCAGGTTGATTTCAAAACTAAAAACATACAAAACAAAATAGTTAAGATTTTTAAAGTATCTGTTTTTCCTTTTCTTACCTGAAAATATTCAACAAATACTATTTGTAGCATGAGCAGTTTCAGTTATGCTTTGCTCCTAATTGTTGGCTGTGTATTTCATAAAAAATGTTTTGCCAAGATCTAGTGAGCACTGGGTAGTATCACAAAAATCTTTACACAGAGCACAGGATTATAAGGTATTAGATCCAAAGAAGCAGACTTTGAAATACTTGAAAATAGGTTTGTTTCCTTGGTATGATTCTGCACTGAAAGGTGGAATATGGAGAGGTTTTTTTTGTTTAGTTTGTTTGTTTTGTCTTGTTTTCATTAAATGACATGAGTGTTAATTTGGAAAATAAAACACTATTCTTTTTCATCAGCAAAATTGCTTTTCTTCCTTTTAAATTCCAGCTTTTCAGAATTCAATGTTCCAAAATGGGGCAGGGAACACTCTTCAACATAGAGTTGTGACTTCATTTTCCTTTTCAACCATTTTAACTGTTTTTCACCCTTTGCATATTTTAAGTGAAAAGATATTTCATAGGATTAATTATGAAATACATGCATAAACAGAGAAACAATATTGGTGCAGACAGTTTTTTTTATGTCTTTACGAGTTTCAACTTAATCTTAAAAATCTTATTCCAGAAATGCTTTAATGTGAGTTTGGCTTGAATATGAATTTTGGCAAAGGTCCAAAGAGAGGGAAAGAAAGGGTGAACTTTCTGCTATTATGGACTGTAAGAATGAAAATTAATAAAATGATCTGGAAAGCTGCCAAGGCTGTGAGATGTATTTATTAATCTTGAATAACTTTGAAAGAAAACAAAATAAATACAAAATAAATAACATGATTGTCAAAGACCAAACTCACGTGGAATCTTAACATGAAAAATAAATTAAAACTGTATTTTATTTCAGAGATGACAGATAAATGGAATCTTTCATCACACTGGACAAATACAATTCTTTTGTTATTTGGGGTCTTTCAGGTAATTTGAGAAAAAGAATAAATGTGTATTCTGAAAAGCTAAGGCAAAAGAGAAATATTGTGTGGAGATCATAGAAAGTAATTAAATGCCAACTCCCTTGGTAATTAGTAATATGAAAACTCTGTAAACATGCTCTTAGGATTATGGGATTATTATAATTTACTAGCTCAATGGATTCCTTTGTCTTTACATGCAGGAAAAGCATTTGACAAGGTTGAGTGGTCAGTTTTTAATCAAGTAAACATTTTTAAAGTGTTTCAAGGATACAGAAGTGCAAAATAAGTTTTAAACAGCAGTGGCCTTGACATGTTTTCCAAAGAAATTTACTTCCAAATAGAAAGTAAAAGATTTCAGAACTTCACAGCTGTTTTGAGAGTTATATTTAATTCTATTTCCCATATCTGCTTGTGTCCTCCCAAGTAACCACAGCAAAAATAAAGCATTTTGTTAGGAAGCTCTTGATGTCTTTATATGCCATTTACATTGTAAATTTTATTACGTTGAGGATGCGCGTTATAAAAGGGAATTTCAATACTGACATGTGGGCTGAAACCATATTATAATGACCAAACATATGGACTGCGCTTGTCAGAGGACAGGAACATACCTGTAACAGCCACTACGGAGCTGAACATCAGTAAGCCTCACCACGCCAGGCAATCGAGTCTTTGCTGGGGTGGGCTGTAGGATGGGAACTTTGCCTCTTCTGACCATCATTCAGAGTACAACTAATAGAATTATTAATATTACTGGAAAGTGGGGAAAATCCAGATCGTATTGTCAATCCTGTTCTCACCAGGAGCAAAGAAACGTTGAGTTAAATTCCCTCCTGCATCTCACGAGAGAGAGAGCACAGGATGTACTGCCGGGAAAAGGGAATGTTTATGGAACAAATTAGAGCAATTAGAGCAAATTAAGTGAATTATGGGAATACTACGCTGCATACATCGACACGATGCAATCCAGCTGTCAAATGGCCTCCTACATAAACTGTTGGCAAGCCCAATACACTGGTAGGATTGTGTGAAGCACTGGATTAGAAGCCAGTATCTGGCCTGCTTATTTTAAGTTGTTAACTATCGACTTTAATTGTCAATTTTTTAGTTTTTCAAGGAAATTTATGGTAGTAAATATTTAGTATAGTTTTATTTCAAATGTGTCATTAATTTTATTATAACTGAGGATATTGGCAGAGAAGAGACATAATTTTTCCTTGGTTGTACTTATTGTTCACTTATTTAAATTTTGAAGTACTGTTACAAATTAAAATAATTTCTTTTCAGTAAACTGCAAGCTGAAGTAGTGTGTGATTCCCCTGAGATTTGGGACTGCTGTTGGCTTGTATACGCCATTCGCTTTGCAAGTGAATGAGAGCATCACATCGTGTTGCTCATAAATACGTTGCTGTGATATACGGTAGATTTTAAGTCTCCAAATGCAACAACCCATCCACATCTTTTCCTTAATCATAACCTGGAGTTAAACTTGTTCATCTCATCTCTTAGCATAACAGGGACATCCTCCCTTCTAATTGCAGCAAAGGTTTCATACCATCTCTTTTGCTTAAAAGACTTTATTGGGTTTTTCAAGCTATATTAAATTGAGTAAGGATTATGTCAAGTGATTTGTCACTCTCAGCAAGCCAGCATGAGAGGAACAGTAGATTTATTCAGGATGTTTTTCCAGTCAATGTATTTACAGCCTCCACATTTATTTTAGATAAAGCTAAGCCAATTCCTAGAGTTGTTTTGTTTTTAAAGTAATTTACAGCAGAGTCCTCCTACATATTTTCTCTCTTGATTTCTATTTCTCCATCTATTCTGATCATTGAAAAATCATCCCACAGGTGGATGGAACTGGTACCTCTGAGAATATCTCTGTTTTTTCGGGTCACTTCAGAGGACAGAGGGTCTATGTTTGGGGCAGTAAATTAAACTGGTTTTGGCTTGCATTTACCTTGCTAGAAATCTCCCAGATACTTTCATGACTTAGAAGGGGCCATGGACAATAATTTACCTCTCAAATATTTTCTGTTCTTTATTCTAGAAGAACAGAACTTTATGAAAAAGCTTAGTATACAAAATTAGATTGGAAAGTATTAGTGAGTGTTTTAAATAATTCATTTTACCTTTATTTTCCATACCTTCCTTTTATCTCTTATTCCAGTCCAGCAATATTTCCAGGCCAGTAGATATACTTTTTTTCTTTATATGAAGAGCAATTCAGTGATTTTTTTTCTAGTGCCGCAGCTGAGCACTTCTGGACAGTTGTGCATGTTCAGAAATGCCGTGGCTGGGTGATGGGAGGTGGTACGAAGGTCTGTGAGGGCACAGTGTAGTGGTTCAAGTACAGAACTAGATCAAATGCCATCCTAGGTACCGATGCCAGGGGCTATAGGAAGACCTGTGTTGGAGTCGTGCCTGGAATGCTGGAAAACTGGTGAAGGTGAGTCTGGTACCCTGGCTATGAAAGCCCAAGGACAGGGAGTAAGGAGCAGAGAAGTGCAGGTGCTGCTACACCTATTCCCTCAATCTAAGACTACCTTTTCACTCTCAACAATTAAATGAGAGTATTTGGTTGGTAGTGACTTCAAACAAACAAACAAACAAACAAACAAACAAACAAACAAACCCAACAGAAAAAATGGCGATTACCTTGTAAAGGACCATGTAACCGCTTTTTGATGCTTTTTGCAGTTAACTGGCATCACTATTCCAAGTTACAATGTGTAACAGGTTTTACAGTCATACCTTGGCACAGGTTGCCCAGAGAAGTTGTGTGGCCTGTGCCTTTGGGGCATCTTCCAAACCTGCCTCTTCCAGCCTGCATTGTCCTGTGATCCTACAGAAAGGCAGGAACTGCCTTTTGCTGTCAGAATGCTGGAGGAGCTTTAAGTCAAGATTATTCTCCTTGTACGTATGGATACACAGGTAATATAAACACTATTCCTCAAAGATTTGCTTTATAGTGTAAATACAGAGGCAACTTATAGTAGAAATCAAATACTGAATATATTTATAGTGAACCATTAACCCAGCTAAGAATACTTAAAGAAAAAGGTGTTCCAGCATTTCCCTTTCTCAGCAGAATAGCCTGGTATTAGCATGTAATTTCGCAGTAAATCTAAGTAACAGTCTTGCTAGCTAGTGGCTGAAGGTCTAGAAAATTTCAGGCTCCATGTGATCTGTATATTTCTATATTCACAGCTGCAATAATATAAAGTTCGCATTTACAGTGAAATAAATGACCAAAGTTGTCAACTTTTGTGCAGCAGAAAGATGTAAAACTGAGGTTGCCTGTGGTTAAAAAGACCCAGTGAGGTGGTCTGGTTTTGGTAAAACACCGCTCCTGGTACCAGTAGACCAGGTGGCTAATAAAGAGTAGAAAGACAGTTTGGCCTGGAGACAAGTCCTTCTCCAGGATTTTCTCAAAGAGTTCCACGTCCAGGGCACTCACAATACCAGAAAAAGGTCATCTCCATCCATGCTCCTAAACTGTGAGGATAAGAACATGATTAGATGTTCTGCTGGATCAGGACTGGATTTGTGGTAACACGTACAGCCTGATCTCACTGAAATCTGAATGAATGTTACCTCCATCATTTCAGGATTTGTTCTTATAAGCCCATTGTGAGTTTCTACCAACATGGCTATACCAAGGAATAAAGCACATTACGCTCAATAAACTGAAAACCAGCAAGGAAGTTCTTCTTCATCCATGGACCTTGAAATGTCAGGCACGCTAAAGCTCACAAGTGCAATAGATTTTAATTATGTGAACACTTTATGTTCTGCATGACATGAACCATACAAAATCTTTCTGAAATCTAGCTTAATTCCAATGTATTATTCATCAGGTTTTCTTTTTGTCTGGAAATGTTATAATAACCTTGGCTGAAAAGGCTGGACATTAGAGCCTTACAATGCATGTGGAGAATACCGGCACCGCTGTTACAAGAGAAGCATTATCCATTGTCCTGCATAAAATCATAAAATCCTATTAAAATACTTCGGAAACTTGATGATGAGGGGATTGTATTTCAGACATGTTCCTCCAGCTCTCTTTTGGAAAAATTAAATGGTCAGCAGAGCTTTTGCATTTTATATTCACCCAGGGCAAGACAAAAAAAAAAGAAAAAAAAGAGATATTTGCATACATGTATGTACCTAATAAGAATTATACCTGTATTAATAATTGTTCCCACACATTGCATTTCCAAAACAAAGATTAAACCCCTTACAGTTTAATTTGTATTTAATGTACTCACATATTACTGATTTGCATACTAGTCACAGTAGCACAATCCTAATTCTGTAAGAGTTGTCAGTCCTACAAGATTCCTGTTGAAGTGAACGGTAATTCAGAACCCTCAACATAATACAGGATCAGGCCACACAGAGGGTACGGTATAATTTAATTCCTCTATACTAATTCCTTTGTTGTTCTGGTAATAGAAAGGTTTCTCTTTTCATTCCTTATCAGTTATTTGCTGGAACCAGTTTCCTCTCTCCAGACTGTGAGCAAAATTCTTTGCTGACACAGATGGGTGCATCTGCTTCATTGATGTGGCTCTTACCTGTACCAGCAAATCATTGACCCCAATCTCAAGAACAATAGTAAAACCATTCTATGAGTAGGCTGTATTATTTTGGCCCCAAACATTTGAATAACGAACTGAGAAACACCTGTATTATTTCTGTGACTGTGGCACACTGTTTCTGTTCCTGCTGAACTGGTTGCTGTGGTGTTACAAAAAGAGACTGCTAAAAGGAGCAAGTCGGCAGGGGGAAATGATGACCTCGGTACGGGGCCGGCCAGCGAGAGCAGCCAGGTACAGAGACTTGGCACAGGTGAATCCCAAGTCCAGAGTTTCCCCCCAGCCCTAGCAAGCGCTGCCGGGCTGCGATGACTCCAGGAGAGCACGGTGTGGCCAGGATACTCACAGACTCAGCAAGCAGCTGTACTGGGTAGAGCTACTTTAATGGCAAAAGTAAGATGAAATTCAGACATATTTCTATGCAGCTTGTTTGCTATCTTGAGAGTCCAACATGTAAGACACCTTGTAAGCTCAACAAACAAAAAATGCTGGCTTGTGAGTAGACGTCTGGTTTTACAGGGTGGGACAGAAGGGGAACGCCTGCGTGTCCTGCATCCGTCCCTCAGCACAGCAAGACAAGGAGATGTTTCTTTTTGCCTTATTTTGGCCATGCCAAGAGGAATTTGACTAGTCAGGTGGACCTCAGAAACTCAGACGAGGGCAGGGAATAGCAACAGATGTCTAATAACAGCAAAATGACTCCACTATAGCACTGTTGAATTAATTGTTTTGCTCCCAATATTCCTCTTGGAAGTGGTCACAAACCCATACTATTCAACGGCCTGCTCGCATTTTTAAATATTGGATTTATAGCTTGTGGTAAAACACTTGCAACAGTAACTGATAAAAATTCATATTACAAATTTTACATAACATTTATTTACTTGAAAATTTAAGAGGTGGATTAAAGCATCTTCAATTCACTATCGCTTTAAAATGGTTGATCTGATAATGTCAAATAGTATTTAAATCCTCTTGTCTATTTAGTCAGTGTCAGTCTTTTCTTATTTCAAGCAGCCCAATGGCATCCTCTGCTTTATCTGGAATGATTATGGAGGGACTGCAAATGCAAAAAATATCCTTGATAAAATACTACTTTTTATGATTACCTCTTTGTTCATTGAACAAAAAATGATTTCTTTTTGGTCTGTCAGTCTGCGAGTTTCTAATAATCATTCAATGTGATCTCATCTTTGCTTATCCTCAGTGAACCTGTTTCAGTTATGGTTTCTATAATCTGAGAATGTGATTTGCATCAGGTTAGAAAAATTCCAGCCAAACCAATTGGTTTGCATGAACCCTTTCTTTTGCAATCCAACAATAGCATGCCCAGGTGAGATGGCTGTATATAAAGTTGTTCATACTAAAATCTCCTACCCCAAAATAAGTTGCCTCATCTTTGGACAGAGGGATTAATTAAATGACCTTTCCAAGATATTTTTCAGGCTTTTCCCAGTAGTTTAAGGAGTCTGAAAAAGTAGGTGGTCTCAATAATACTTGTTTTTTTCTGCAGTATAACACCATTAAAACCATTTAAGGAGCAAGTCTTACTTAGAATATCTCAAAATGCACTTTGAAAACAAATAGGTTTCTAGAGTTGTGCCAGACTGTATTGAAAACTCCCTCAAGGTTTTCTTGGTTAGCCCAGTGCTCAGCAATAGTGAAAAGAGCAAATGGTAAGTTGATAATTATTAGTAGTGAAAGCACAGAGGAGGAAACAAGGATGATTAAAGCCATGGAAAAGCTTCTATAAAGGAAACAACACAGATGAGGACTCTGCAGCTTGGAAAAAGGTGAGCCAAGGGAGAATACAATACAGTTCTATAAAATCCTAAGTGGCAAAGATGAGATAAATAGATAAAAAAAATATTTGCTGTCTTTTTGAAGAAAAGTGAAATGAAATCAGAAGGTAGAAGAAGTGTTTGTTCACACAGCAATGGTAAAGCTGTGACACTCTGTGCAAGCGAAAATGGAACACAACTTGCAGATGTCTACACTGAGTGAAAAAAGGTAGGACAAATGTGCAGAAGAAGAAGTTACACAGGACTATTAAATAAAATATCAATAAAAAAATGCCAGACCTTTGGCTCAGGACATCTCTGATCCATAGTTTTTGCATGTGGGAAGAATATGTACAGGAGGTATCACTATTTGCTTGTCCTCTTTTTTGCTCTTTCCTGGGCACTCACCATTAGTCATTGCCAGGGACAAGAAACTGGGCTAGAGGAATATTTAGTCTTACTTAGTAGAGCTTCTTTTGTGTTACTCCTTTATAAGTTTCACATTGCTTTAGCAAGCTTGCTATTTCTAAAATTTTCTTCGCATTTCTTAGAGGACTGATGTATAGAACTTTTTATCATAAAAAGCTGCATAAGTAGCATATATACATTAGAGATTGTAAATGACCCTTACCAGTTGGTTTTGTATGTAAAATAAGAGACAGTTCCTGAGTAATTTTAAGCTTTTGCACCAGTAAGTTACAAATTCAATTTCCTTTTTCAGAAAATGTTTTGTATGCCTAAGGGTTTTTCTAATGGTTCATGTTATCATATGCTGTTTCCCTCTAGTATTAGTGACTTCTCAATATACTATTTTGCATCAGCATTCTTGTGAACCACTTAGACATTTTTATCTTTTGTCCTAGTTTTAACTTTTCTTCAGCTCTGTTTATCAGATGACTGTCAAAGACTGTTCTATGACATCCTTTAGAAGATCTTTCTCTATGCTGTCCTTCTGATTTATTTGAAAGCAATGTCCTCTAATTTTTTTGCAAGTGAATCTCAATCCTGGAGAAGATTTAGTTTCTTAAGCATGTGATCCCACTTTCACTGGGATATGATCCAACCATGCTAAAATAGCAGAATCTTTACCACTTAATTAACAAATTTGAAAGATAGTCTGGAATAAATGTGTAGTGTGAATAAATTACATAGTCTTATTCCTCTAATGGTAACCACTGACTGAACTATGAAAATAAAAAAGTTAAATACTTCATGAACTATTATCTTTTTATTTCCTTTCTTTTTATTTTTAATTGGGAGTGTATTTTATTGCTACTAATGACTGAAAAATGTCCCTATTAATAAGACCAATTATCTCTTTCTTAAACAGATATTTGCTTTCAAAAATATAAATTTGACAGATGTTTCTTATTATTTTTTCTAAAGCAACAAATGTCTGTTGAAAGAGGTCCTCTTTCACATCCCTTGAAAAATGGTAAAATAATTTAAGTAGAGATATTTTAGTGCTTCCAGTGTTTTCTTCCTTTAAATACTGCTAATTAGAAGTTGCTCCTTTAAAAGAAAGAGATAATCACAATCAATTTATCAAAAAGCCTGGAAACTTTAGTGATTCTTTGGATGTTTGATAGGATTAGGCCTTATTGGCAAAGTTTTGGGTTTTTTTATGTGCATATGGAGTATGCCAGAATATGGCTTAACTGTAAACTTTTTATACAGATTCTTCACTGTGTGCCAGTCCCTGCCTCTCCTGCAGCCTCTTCAAGTTAATTAAAAAAAAAAGGAAGGGAAGGGAAGGGAANTCTAAATCAGCTCTAAGTGGTTGCAGATTGCTGAACTATAACTTTCCAGACAATACGCCTGGATGTGTGAAGTATTTCTTTTCGCAGCCTAGAAGAGGTACATTTCCCACCTATGGTGTTATCTGTGTCAGGGACAAACTACCTCCAGGTTCTGGAGTTACCCACCCAGGATGTGCCTGGCACTTTGTCCTCTATCTTTTCTCTGCTCTCATCCCAGAGAGCTCTCTGGTTCTTTCTTTTTAGCCTTTATTTTCCCTGTTTTAACATACAGAGACTTGTTTTGCTCAAGTTTAAACAAGCTGTAAGGATGTATGATGTCACAGTTAGTATGCAATTGGTAGTGTTTTGACAGTCACTTAAAACCTGTAACATTTTGGGAAGAGCAAATGCAGTTATTGCAGCACTACCATGCCACTATTAAATCAAATTTCCTACAGCTTCCTCCACAGCTTTACCCTAATTTTGCTTCAAGTGTTTGACACGTGATGTGACATTCATTACATCTATCTCTCACTGTCTAGACACTGGGTGAATAATATAAGCTAGTTGTCTAGGTCCTGTTCACAGGAGATATCTCCTTAGTAGGATTCATCCCAACTGTGTTATGTATTATCTTAAAAGAAGGTGAATTCCCTCTGTCATTTCTCTGTTCTTCGAAATACAGAAACACCTGAGAAAACTGCAGGTAAGTGACAAAGCAAGACTTCCTATTGTCCTATTGTAGTGATCCTGACCAGAAGACCATTGCAGATGGAGCAGTTAGTGGTCCACCCAGCAGTTAACCTGAGCACGCCCAGCTCTGTGCTCTGCTGTGCCGTGCTGCACGTACAGCGTGGCTCTCAGGTCTGTGCTGGGCTGCACAGATCCCTTGGGCGTGCGATCAGCTCAACCAGCTTACCATGAGAGAGCATCCTGCAGGCATCTCCCACCCGTTACCCGTGATTATACCACCTGTGTGGCCTTGCCTTTATCTAAAAGTGCAGCAAGAATTTCTCATGTGAACATCAGTTGACTGTAGAAATGATAAATGGAGTTGTTTACTTGTAAGAAAATCCTACCACCCAAGGTCCTCAGCATCTAAAGGGACATAAGATTGTCTATGCTGTTCTCTTCTTACAGTGCTAACTCTAAGAAATAGAATTGTAAACGATATCTTACAGAGTCTGAGTGCCTTTCTTGCTGGTATCATAAGGGACCAGCACCTCCTGGTGCGAAACACCTGTGCTAGGCAATATTATTACCAGAAGGAAATCACTACTTCTGCTACAGCATAAACAACACAGAATACCTGGTTCCCACAAGAGTTCTTTAACAAATCTTATCTTCAGACTGTTGTTACACATGAAGACCAAAGCTTTTAGAATTTTGTCATTTGTACTTTTATTTTTCCTTTTAAATAAAAAATTCTGAGCAAATGTAACAAGATTAAGTACACGGCGAAACAGAGTTGTGTATGTGCATATGCAGATGCTAGCTTTCAATTACCCGAGTATAAATATAGCATCTGAAAAAAAGTTCTTAAAACATGAAAGAGACTTTTTTTTTTTTTTTTTTTTTTTACTTCTATATCTCAAGCAGCCAAATGGAATTGACTGATATTTCCAAACCCATTCTCTCGGCCAAGAAAAAAATATGAGAAACTTCAACCTAGAGGTACTTTTATTCAGTAAGGAAATTTTAGATTGAAATAGTGGTACTGCAAGAAAGACATTTCCAGAACCTTAAGGACACCCTATGTTTGACAGGATCAGGAAAATAATTCAACAATGAAAAGCTATAGCACAGACTGACACAGCTAAGGTATTCACCAAAATTGGCTACGTGGATTTTTTTTTTTAACCACTTGCATTTACAAACAGTGAAAAAAACACTGATATGGTGGGAAACAGATGACCTAATTTACTGGTAGTGGATCCTTTAGATATTAATTTAAGAGCTGTAAGTTCTTGAAGAACAGAAGGGGCTGGTCCTCTAGTCCCTCAGTTCGATCCTTTATAATCTAATAGGAATTAAATTTAGCAGGGTTTGTGCTCAGAGCCAGCTATTTCTCCAGAATGAACACGGAAAGAGATACAGATGGTTAGGTTAGTCCTGTTGAAATTATTAAAAATTCAACTCTCGCCAAACTGACAAGGGAAGTAATTAACATCATATTTCTAAAACATCATTCTAGACAGTGCAGAATAAAATCAGACTAGGTCTCAATTCTGCTGAATGTTGAGGCAACATGATCACATGTTACCTATTACATAGGTTTCTCCTACACTATGACACATCCAAATACGTGTGGTGACTGTGGGTGTCCAGCCACCATGACGCCACAAGGCAGTGTTCGTCCTGTACGGTGTTCTTGTACCATTATACATCTCCGAGTGGCACGTTTATTTAGGCAATCATGTTAAGTTTGAAAAGCTGCCTTGAACAGGTGTTGGCCTTTGAAAGACAGATGGTTTTGCTCCAGCTTGCTTTTGGAGTGAGTTTTGGCTTTGAACCAAACTCATAACACCTCAATCTGGAAACATCTGTGATAACTGCTAACCAAGCTGAGTTGCTCAGTTTTACTACAGTAATTGAAAATGAGTATGAAATAAATATAGATATGCTGGCACTAATATGAAATGTGGGACTGACCTATCTTGATCTATGCTAAGATTTTTTTTTTAATTTAAATTTACTTGACCTGCAATGGCTTAGGAATCTTTAGGTGAGGCTCTGAGGTCAGGAAATAATTATCTGTCAAAAGCAGAACTCAGTAGGAGAAAGGACTGGGCTTTGAAGCCTTCTCTTGTGGTACTGACATGGTAGAAACATGCCCTTTCAACTTTTAAAATAAAAATTTCAATACATTTCCAAATTTTATCTAATGCTTTCCTTAAGATGTGAAGAGCTTTTTAGCAAAGTGAAAATGAAAAAGAATTTTTCAGATATATTAAGACAAGCTTTTCTGTAGCTGAGCTTTATTGTTCTTTTAATATAGTTGAGTCATGTAAAATGTCAACATTTCAACTTTTTGTTCTATTTAGTTATAGATAAAATTTTCAAAACCTCAGAAGCTCTCACAGGATGGAAAGCTCAACCTGCTAGGTTGAGCAGGTCTAGTTTTGAAGATCTTTTGCATAGATTTACTTTGAACAAATTTGAACAATCTGTTCCAGGACTCCTGGTCTTGTTACTTTGGAAATAAAGGTTAGAAACATTAGAAAAACAAGGTCACTTGTGGCAGTCAGAGCTTGATTAGATGCAGAAGGGAGGATTTATCTGAGCAAGAAATAGACACTTCTAAGGCATGGGACACTTCATCCTGAAATAGACACTTAAAATAGGTCAGATAAAGGCTATCCTGAAGGTGCCTGTTTCCTTTGACTGGCTATAAAAAGAAGAGTGGTTTGAATCTAGACAGCTACAGTTTAGACACAGAGATGAGGTGAATCCCACCCACAGAGAATAAAGAGCATTAAAATAGCTGGTGGCATCTGCATTGTCACCAAGTGAGGACGTCTGAAGTGTCTGAAATATTGTTATTGTCCGTTCATGACAGGCAGTATCGAAGGTGGCAAGAAAATGCAACTGTTCACTAGTAGGATGGACAGAGAAGTCTGGGAGACACAGGGAGATGAGACCAGAGATGCTGACTGGTTCATGGGCAACATTTTCATGAATGGAGAAACAAGGCAGAGACTTGAATTTGATAGCATCATAGAACGGTTTGGGTTGGAAAGGACTTTTAAAGATCCCCTAGTCCAACCTCTCTGCCATAGGCAGGGACCCCCTCCACTAGACCAGGCTGCCCAAAGCCCCATCCAACCTGGCCTTGAACACTTCCAGTGGTGGGGCATCCACAGCTTCTCTGGGCAACCTGTTCCAATGTCTTACCACCCTCATCATAAAAAATTTCTTCCTTATGTCCAATCTAAATCTACCCTCTTCCAGTTTAAAACCATTGGCCCTTGTCTTGTCAGTACGATATTTATTTTAGGAGTTGATGTGATCATATCAAGAAGGGATGTGGCAACATTTCTTAGCGGAAGGAAAAGCACTGGTCCCGGTCAGGAAGAGGTGATGTTATGGGATCCAGAAGGCCAAAGACCTTGACACCATGGAGTGCCCAGCTCCAGAGAAACCTGGTAGCTAAGCCATTGAGAAGCAGGATAATCAGCGTGGTAGGAAAAGGCATTGCCTCTGTTCTGCTAGCATCCCTGAAATCAAAGTGTATCTGTGACATGTTTTGATCTTGACAATTGGGAAGATTGAATGGAACACATGTATCATCAGAGTTTTTTTCATCCAGCTCGAAGCAAGAGCTTACTTTTCAGCAGTTTTGATTTGAAAATGATGTTATTCCTTTCCAAAGAAGACAGAGGAGAGTCAGTGAGGTGACACCACCATTAGCTTTATAAGCTCTTACAGAGCAGTGGTCTGATTTGGCATTTCTCCTGAGAATAACTAGAACTAGGTTCACATAAGAAAATGGTCAAGCTTATATAGCCAGTCATTTTAGATAGTTGCCTTCAGACTTGCAAATATCTGTTTGGATTCTGTATCTTGCTAAGCAATAACAGCACATTTAAAAATAGATTCTGTTGCTCCATTTCAGGATCTACATCTTAGGAGAATTTGTTGTGCAGTCATCTTTTTGTATCTACAATTCAGTACCCTCACTGCAGATGATTTTATCCATGGACAGTATCCTAGAAACTAAAGCAACAATTGTTTTCTTTGCAATGAAGTGTACTGAGCATAATTAGAGAGTTTGAAACATATCTAAAAATAATTTGTAGGACAAGAGCATCTAATTATGTTGGACGCAGAAGTCTGGCAAGTAGCACTAACTAATGTCAATTGTAACACTGAAAGAACTTTAAATGAATAAGAAATGTAATTTAAATGGCAACATCAGGCTGATGAAACTAGTTTATGTAACTGAAGAAAAACAAGAACTAATTAAATATATTGTGGACTGTGCAGAAAGTCTTTCTATAACTTAACATTATAAAAGTTAATTCTCACCATTGTTGTGGCTGTTGATATGTTTTGTTTTTTGAAACAAGACTAATTAGCCCATGTAGATTTCCATGTTTAGATAAAAATTAATGTTGTGGTCCTTTGGTTTCCCAGCATGATGTGTTTTGTGGAACTAATCCTTTCCACATCCTGTCATTTAATTAGTGTTGGTGTGCATCTGCATTGACATTTTGAGATACAATTTTATCTGGAAACGTTTATTGGGACAAACAAGTTACGCAGCGATTGCCTGCTAGTCTTTTTTGTTGTATTTCTCATTTGCAAAATAGTTAATGAGCCCTGAGAAGATGCTTTTTCCCCCAAACAGAGATTTTTCCAATATTTCCAAATTACTTTTGAACTCGGAGCAAGCACTCTCCTAAGAGCAAGAACAGGTGGCTGCCTGGGGCAGCCAAATTCCAGGGGCAGCAGAACTGTTTGCACAGGTAACTTCAAGCTGGCAAGGTTGATTGGGCATTCAGCGCTAGACTGGTTGGGCTGGGCAGTTTGCCTAGGGCAGCAGACCCCTCTGGAGCTTACCCTGTTTGATTTGACCAGGCAAATAAGGACTAATGCTCATTGAACATATGGCTGTACTGCTTAATGTGTAGGCCTGCCTTTGATAAGAAGTAATTTTGAGCAGCTGGGTAGCCTTGGACTTAGTAAGTGTCTGGTTTCTTTCTTAGACAAGAAAAATGAGCAGGTACTGAGGAAATAAATTATCCAAAATAAATTTTATTTTTAGTATAGCATTGGGTAAACATTTACATTAAGGCCAAATTTCAAGTATTAGCTCAAGATTATATAGGAGGGTTCAGTAGGGTCCAGAAAGAAAAATCCTTGCCTCTGTGGAGTGGACACAGGGCCACCCTGCAGTTACTTCTTCTACCTGATAGTAGTTGCCCAAGTCCAGTCATCCATCAAGAAAAGCAGCTTATGAAATTAGCACAGGAATCCCCCTCCCACCCAAGGATCTCTGGCTTCCTGCATAGTCTCTAGGGCTGTGAAGAAAAATCTTACGCTTGATTGACCCCACTCTTTTCTCATGACTTTCCTAGGAGCGTTTGATTGGTTGTTCATGTCATAAGTTGTTGTGACCTGAGACACTGAGAAACTTTTTACAATACAAAGCCTACTATATCACTAACATAGTCACTCACCAGACAAGGTATCTTTGCTCATGAATCGATTAAGCTTTCAGGGCTGGGTTTTTTTTTGGTGGAAGATAAAACCGAACACGGCATTGCTCTGTAGAACAGCTACATCCTCCAGGGAAAGAATAGTGAAAATTCACGACAAGACAGAAAGTGCAATTAACTGGATGATTGGTTCCACCAAAGAATGGAGATAAAAGAGGCATGTCAGGCCAATTACCTGGTGGTGAGGTAACGCCACTGTGTTATCTAAAATACAGTGTTTGGCAGCACAGCATTAGTGGCAGGTAGAAAGATCTGCAACTTCTGCTTTGTAGGCAACGCTAAACCGATAATTGAAAAGCACTGAAATAAGCAGGAGTGACAGCAATGTTTAGACAGCTTGGCTGTTGAGGTAGACGAGATAAAACAGAAGGAAATTTTGATACTAAGAAATTAAGACTACAAGTGACAAAACTGGAGCAATTGACTGCTTCAGCGTAGTGTTAGGAAAGAAAGGGGACATGAAAAAGAAGTGAGAAGTGGAATTTTCCACTGTGGTATTAGGACTTGCTAAGCTTGAAACAGTCTGGAGAAGTAGGATTTGTTCAAATGCAGACAAGATGCAAATGTCTTAGAGTGACGATTTTTTCAATAGTGCCTTTGCAGATATAAAAACTAAAGCCTTACGGAAGCAAAAGAACTATGGTGACGTGCGGAAAGCAGACTCCACAATCTGTACGATTGTAAAGTAGGTATGTTCATTCACTGCTGGGCAGCACGGGGGGTAGTCCCACCAAAGTCGTGCGTGCCTGCATGCGGCAGCTTGCCCTGTTTATATGTAGCAAAGTGTTACATATTCATGAAGTTTCGCAGTATGCCTATACATATGTATAACCTGTCCCCGCTTCGTATTAAGATTAGTTTCAAGAGGTCATTTCCATAAGCTCCACCCGACTGTGCTTGCGCAGTGCCTCCTTGAGGTGGTCGTCATGGGTCGTGGGGATGAAGGCAGATGGTTCCTCTTCGTCACTGCTAGTAACCCCTTGTTCTTGCGCAGACTCAGTTGCTCCCTTGTTCTTGCCCAAACTGCAGGGTCGGTTTAAGCTGGTCCTTAAGGCAAATTCCTGGTTCTTATCAGGAACTGTCCTTCGTAAGGAGATGCAAATCTTCTTGCTTCAGTTAGTTTGCACAATAGTTAGCAAAGCATTTGAGCACTATCTATCAATTTGATTCTTTGGGGTACACAGCAATCTAGACAATTATTACGCAGCATTTTATCTACTAAAATTCCTTTAACCCCTTGTCTCAATAGTAACAGATGCAGTGCATGGACTGAACTCTTTGCTGGATATAAATAGCATCATCATATTATCAGTAACTGATTCTCAGGAGTAAATGTTCTGATTCTAAACTGAATGTTGGGAATAAAAGCATGGTGGATGTGAAAAGATGCAAAGGCCTAGTACCACAGTTCTTCAGGAAAACATCAGACAAGATCAAGAAGCCACATATAAATATCTTGGTATGTAACCACCACTGTCTGAGAGAGAGCTCTGCTCATCTACTTCTCCTGAAAAAGAAATTCTGCAAAATGATGTCCTCATGTTAAAATTGGCTGTGCAAGAACAGCAGAAGCATCACCTCAGAGAGCTGCCACAAGGGCAGAAAAGGAATTCCTTTCTCATAAAAACAGCCTATAGTTAAAGGGAAGGAGAAAGATACTATTGAAATATTTATATTTATAACCATTTCCTCCTCTTTTCACTGCATCTTTAACAAAAAACTCTAAAGATTTATTATCATATATTAGCCACGGTATTAAGAAATGCAAATTTTTTTTATTTTATACCTCAAATATTATTTACAAGTGTGATGATGTAGAGAGGCAGGGACATATCATATTCATTACTCTAATTTATTCCAAAGAGAATATCATGACCTATTGAGTTGTAGTAACTGCCAAACTCATGCCAAGACATGTTACTTAAAAGTGAAAGCAACAAGAACTTTCCCCTTTTCTTTCCAGTAATATTATGGGACAAAAAAAATAATAAAAAAAATTAAACATACTTTTAGTGAAAAAATGTCATTAGCTACAGCCCCTCTACTAGTAAAACTGTGCTTGTTTTAGCAAAGTGTGTATCATAAGACTTTCTATTAGACTTCAGTTAGATGCTGGAATTTCATAGATATTCTCATAGGAAATTTTCAGATAACTTCAAGGTGAGCCTTTTTATCTTGGACTGTAGCTTCAAAAACCCATAAACCAAATGATTGTTCATTTTATTTCCACGAAGTTAGACAGCTGGGAACTGAATGTTATATTTTGTTGGGTTTTTGAGTAAATGTCTAGGGATCTGTAAACAGGGTAAAATAAACCACTACTGAGGTAATATAAATTAGGAACCAGGACTGTAGACAATGTAAGTACTTTTAATATGCTTTTAACAGAGGGACTGTTTAACTAATGAGGTACAATATCAATAGTGTATTTTAAAGTATTAATATATAATGCTCACATATTTGTTTAACCATAATAAATCTGATTAATATTCTCTTTCTATTTAATCAGGCATTTAGCTAGATTACAGTAAACGGGCTATTTAATCTAGCAGTTTATATTTAATCAAGTAGCTACGTTCTTGTAAACATGTGCCATCAACATTAAAATAATATAATTACCATCTTGTAAATACCAGTTTAGGTGCCCCATAAAAGTACAAATGGATAAGGACACAGCCCTGTGCTTCTATAAATTTTCCTCCTTTCGTTTGGGAGTTAAAGTCAAATGCAAGGCTGTGCCGGTGTCTGCTCTGGAGCAGGTGGCATCTGCCCAGTGCTCTACGTGAAAAAGGTCAGTGTCCTCCAAAAACAATGAGTTACTGTCCATCCAGCACCTACACACAAATTTTCTGGCCAAAATACTCCTGGCTGGAGCTGCTGTCTCCCCAAGCGGAGAAGCCTTCAGTAGGTTCGGTGTCCCACCATGCTCCCCTTGGCTCCAGTCCCTCGGGGATGGGATTGCCAGCAGCTCCCCGTGGGTGCGGGTGGCCCATGGGGTTGGGGAGCACCATGGTGGCCCTTCGCACAGTGCCTGAGGGAGCTGGGGGGCTCGCTTTGGTTCTCCACTTCCTGCTTGCTCACAGTGGGATTTTATAACAGCTTTAAAAAATGACGTGCACTTTCTGCATAAAGCCCCATGATTTGCTTGTCTTTTAGCAGTTTCTTATCTCTTCTTCAAGCATTCCGGATTAAAGTGAAAGCAATGGAAAAAACCCATAATGGAGCAGGAGCTATTTTGCTCCATGTTTGTGGTGGGTTGACCCTAGCTGGAGGCCAGGTGCCCACCAGAGCCGCTCTATCACTCTCCAACCTTCACTAGACAGGGGAGAAAAGGTATAACGAAATGCTTGTGGGTCAAGATAAGGACAGGGAGAGATCACTCACCAATGATCGTCACAGGCAAAACAGACTCAACTTAGAAGAAAATTAATCTAATTTATTACCAAGCAAAACAGAGTAGACCAATAAGAAATAAAATCAAATCTTAAAACACTTCCCCCCACCCCTCCCTTCTTCCCAGGTTTAACTTCACTCGTGGTTTCAACTTCCTCCCCTGCCAGTGGCACAGGGGGATGGAGAATGGGGGTTATGGTCAGTTCATCACACGGTGTCTCTGCTGCTTCTTCATCCTCAGGAGGAGGACTCCTCACACTCTTCCCCTGCTCCAGTATGGGGTCCCTCCCACGGGAGACAGTCCTCCATGAACTTCTCCAATGTGAGTCCTTCCCACGGGCTGCAGTTCTTCACAAACTGCTCCAGCGTGGGTCCCCCAAGGGTTCCCCCAAGTCCTGCCAGCAAACCTGCTCTGGTGTGGACTCCTCTCTCCATAGGTCCACAGGTCCTGCCAGGAGCCTGCTCCAGCATGGGCTTCCCACAGGGCCACAGCCTCCTTCAGGTGCCTCCACCTGCTCCAGCGTTGGGTCCGCCATGGCCTACAGGTGGAATCTCTACACCCCCTCATCCTTCCTCCATGGGCTGCAGGGGGACAGCCTGCCTTACCATGGTCTTCTCCATGGGCTGCAGGGGGATCTNTTAATATCTCCAAACCTATTGTTTGGTTTGGTAGGGACTGTACATGGAACATGGCAACACTGTACCTTACCATGGTCAGTTAGTTCCATTACTTATTGCCTTGGTTACAAACTAATTATCTCAAACTGGTTCTATAGCTTTTGTTTCACGGCCTCTATCCTACGGTTACACCTCCTCCCCCTCCTTCTGCACTGACCTTGGTGTCTGCAGAGTTTCTTACATCTTCTCATTCATCTCTCCAGCTGCTAAAGCTCTCTGAGGTTGTTTTTTCCTTCTTAAATATGTTATCACAGAGGCACTGATTGAAAAGAACAAAAAAATCTGTAACAAAAATTTTAAGAAAGATAAAGGACAAAATTACATCTTTTCAGAGGGAGGCCATGGAAGAAGAATATGAATTGCTAAATAAGAGAGAATAATTAAAAGTTCACCAGAAACTGATATGGAGAAGGCAGCAAAATTAAATATTGCCTATCAAAATGTGGTAGACAACAATAAAAAAAAGAAAGTAAATTAAATAATTTACTTCTTCAATTTAACACAGAAAATATTTGAGAAAAAATGTAGCAAAGATTAGATTACTTCTTTACACAGTCTTTTTTCCTCATCTACTGAATTCTTTGTCATTTCCTCTCTTACTTTCATTTGACTAGTTCAAAAGAAAATTATTTTTGACTGCAGATAATTTTATTTAACCTTTTATTAAAGTCAGTAGTTTAAAACAATGTAAAAATTACCTCTGAGTAATTAATAAAATTTAACATGTATAGAAATCTTCTGAATGCAAGAAATGTTTTCAATATATTTTATATTTATTTTTTCCCATGCTATCAATAGCTCTGAGATTTGCATTTAGGATCAAAACTTTGGGTAAAATTTGAGCAAAAGAGGTTCACATTTCACATGGTAATTTCCTGAATTGCCTTTTTTTCTTGTCCACCTACAGCTTTGTTCTCTGAAAATACTTTCTCTCCCTAAAAACAGTTGATGGAAAAGCGTATCTCAAACTTTACAAAAGTATAATGGCATTTTTTAATTATCTGATGTAGTTTAAGAACAGCAATGGATAATTTAATTGCATATTCTGTTCTCCCTCCCTTTTCAACAGTTCCCAGTGACAGTCTGTCATAATTTAATCCCGGCCAGCAGCTAAGCCCCACGCGGCTGCTCACTCTCTCCTTCTTGGTGGGAAGGGGCAGAGAATCAGAAGAGTAAAAGTGAGAAAACTGGTGGGTTGAGATAAAGACAGTTTAACAGGTAAAGCAAAAGCCACGTGCGCAAGCGAAGCAAACCGAGGAATTCATTCCCCACTTCCCATGGGCAGGCAGGTGTTCAGCCATCCCCAGGAAAGCTGGGGTCCATTATGCACAACAGTTACTTGGGATGACAAATGCCATCACTCTGAATGACCCCCCCTTCCTTCTTCTACCCCCAGCTGTATATGCTGAGCATGACGTCATATGGTATGGAATATCCCTGTGGTCAGTTGGGGTCAGCTGTCCTGGCTGTGTCCCCTCCCAACTCCTTGTGCACCCCCAGCCTGCTCACTGGTGGGGTGGTGTGAGGAGCAGAAAGGGCCTTGGCTGTGTGTAAGCACTGCTCAGTAGTAATGAAAACATCCCTGTGTTAGCAACACTGTTTTCAGCACAAATCCAAAATGCAGCCCCATACTAGCTGCTGTGAAGAAAATTAACTCTATCCCAGCCTAAACCACCCCATAGCCATAGGAATTCCACAAAAAAGAAAAAAAAAAGCATTATCTAATGGACACCTTCTGAGACAGACTATAGCTTGAAGAGAGAGTGGTATCATCTAGGCACTTTCTTTGTTGAGCCTGTGATTATGTCTGGACATATATTGCCTTGAAATTGCCTAGAAGATTCATTTGGATTCCAAAATTTGTTTTGACTGGGTCCATGCTCATATTGTATTCACTTTCTATTTCAGTCAAGAACAAATTTATAACTTATGGACAATTGAAAAGCTTTAATTCTGATTCACAAACAAACAGGAGACATTGAATGTTTCACAAACAAGTCACAGGACAATGATTAATCAGGTATTTTGTTACTATATTAGAAAAATTAATATCATTTTCTCAAATGTATTTTTTGGGGGAGGAGGGAGAAGTTTTTTGCAGAAAACAATATGATTTACCAAATATACGATTTGGTATTAGTTATTTACCTGGTGTTAACTTTAAGAATAAGAAAGGAAGCACAGCCCTTTGCCTTGTTTGTACATCATGTTCCCTCTGCAAGGTCAGGCCTTGCCAGAGCTCAGATGAGAAACTTTCAGAAGAAGTAGTATGATCAATATGAGAACTAAGGATGCCTGATTCCCCACAGATTTCTTTTAAGGTTGGTTGACTTTGATGTCTAAGCAGGCGAGATCTATGAATGAAGCTTTTCACTTCTTGACAACATTAATAATGGCTCTCTCCACGTGGATCCTCTGATGTCTAATCAAGGTTAAACCTCCACTTTTCATCAGTGGAGGCCCTAAACAAGCTGCCTCGGCTGCCTTTTGTTCTTGGCACTGGTAAGCAGCAGATTGCTTTAGGAACCGGACAGCTTCCACCAGTTTGCGTGCCACTGGCAGTGTTTCTTGGGGAGATAAAGGTATTTGGGAGGCAAGGCAGACAAGCAGAGGTAGGAGAGCATCACAGAAGTTTTCCCTGGAAAACAAAGTGAAATACGCAGTGCTTAGGAAGTGGTGCTGAAGCTGAGACCCTCCTCTCTCAATCTGAGTTAAAACTAAGGCTTCTTGCTGTTACAAGGAGGCAATACGTTCCTGGATGTCTCATGAGAGACAAACCGAAGTGCTGACCTCTGATGGCTTTCTCCACTCATGTAAGAGGAGCTGTTACGGATTTGTCATTCAAAGCGGAGGGGTGTCTGCCCGTGATTAACCCGAGTGGTTTCCTGCGCAGGGACACTGGTATCCAGTAATGACTTCAGCTATTTTGTGCCAGATGACTGAATCTTTTTCAGCAGGATGTAGGTAAGTCACTAACAGAAAGCTTTGAAAACACAATTACAAAAACATTCCCAATGTCAACCCATATTTCCAAAGGTAGTGGCACCTTTGGAAAGTGGCAGAGTCACAAAGCAAACAAGCACAGAATCAGTGTTAATACAGCTTATGAAAAGTCAGGTTATTGCAAGCAGGTGTTGAAGGTATCCTTATCAGGCATGAGCAGGAGCTGAGAAACCGCTCCCATTTATGACAGCCCTTATCGATATACTGAACAGATCAAGCTCTTCTATCCTTCTGATTTTTGCTGAGAAACTTTTGAAGTGCTCACTTAAAATCATGGGGTTTGTTCAACTTCAGACAGTTGAAGCCTTTTAAAATACACATCAACATTTCAGTGATAGAAATGAACTTTCTTCTGTGCTGCAAAATTGAATGGAGACATTAAAAGAAGTTGTTTCTTTATTTTTATCTCATTTGCAATATCTTGCCAATCTATCTTTTCGCTCTTACTTTCCAAGATTGACCAACTTTCACAGGGAGAAAAAAGGAGCTGCTGGGGTGCTTTACTTTGTTTTGATGTGCAGACTCAGACCATGAGTTCCTGATGTCATCCAAAGCAAGCTGAAGACAATAAGTCTTTCCATTGACTTCAGGGAGCATCAGATCAAGCTTTAAATTCTTATGACTAATCAAAATGGTGAATATATTCAGATCTGGTCGTCCATGTTGCAAAAGATATAAATTCTCATTGGGTTCAATAGAAATGAGGCTTTCTGCATATGTAGAATCCAGTCTTGTTGTGAGTTATTTTTTAGCTGTTCAAGTGGAAAGAGATCCTGCGTTCCAGAAGGTGAAATAGATACTGATTTAAGATGTTACCACCGTATTTTGTGTTCCTGAGATGGTAAAGGCAACAGGGAAATTAATTTGTACCAGTGATCCCAGGAGTCAGACAAATACAAGAGGCTGAGTTCTTCCTGCTATTGGAAAATTAGATACCACATAAATTCAAATTTCTAACAATACTAAGTGATTATTTACTGTTTATTAAATGAGGCAGTTTAAAACAAGTCAAATAGCTAAGTGGAAAAACAGAGAAAAGTGCCTGCAAGTTAGTTTTCATGTATTGTTCAGAAAAGCTTCCCTGACTTGTCAGCAAAGGGAAAAGGACAGTACACAGACTCATGATTCTGCTGTAGTCAGCAACGTCTAAAAGAAGAAAGCAGTTTGGCTAAAAAAATGTCACTTGTTATATTTATACAGCAGCATGTGGGGCAGTGTGTTTTATTTGACTTTCCATTGCAGCTGTTGCAATTGATCTTTGTGAATCCTATAGGCAGGTATAAAAATAATATTTGACTTTAATTTGCGGGTTCCTCATGCACTGAGGAAAATCCACCAGAGCTCCATTTCTCCTATTTTAAAGTATAATAACTCACCTGAACATTTTCAACAAAGAAAGGCTTTATAAGCCACCTGCCAGTTGTCATGGAATCACACACTATCTTTTTAAATAGCATATCCCTCCTGGGCACAAGCAGCAATGATCATAAATCACATATAGGTTAGAAAAACTGATACTGCCATTGGTGAGAAAAGTATGATCTACATTTTTAGGAGTTTATGCTCTTCCTGCTCAGACCGAGGCATTTGAGTATTTTCTTTGCTTGTTTCCTTAAAAAGAAAAGAAAGAGGTACTCCAAGTACAGTTTGCTTCTTTTTTCCTCATAGAAAAAATAAAAATGGAAGACATTTTTATGAGAATGTGTTTCGGTGTACTGACATCATAAACATCTTTCAGTATCACATGCATTTATAAATCTTGTTTTTAAGATTCCACAGAATCCCAGCAAGCATAAAACATATTTTAAGCTCCCCACATGAAAAATCTTTCAAAATGAGCCTATGGGAAATGTTAGGCAAATGATTAGGTCCTAAAAACTTGAAAAGTTATGTGAAAGAATCACAGCCTTAGGAGCAGTTAAGAATACTCAGTTGAGTATCTCAGTGATTTAGTAGAATGAATGCAATGCCATAACAAGTTTGTAAGGAAAAATAAGTTATTACAAAATTCACAGTGGTAATAATAAGCTAAGAATAGATGAAAGTAATGTGTATGGATTTAAGAAATACTGTCATCCATACTATTGTCTCTCCCTTGCTCTACCTGAGCAATAAATAGTCAGAGGTAAGAAGGGTGTGCTAGCAAGTTGAGAGGTATGTTTTTGATGTACTGAGCATGAGAAGTGAATGTAAATGCAAAATGAAAGGTTTTTGTCATATATCTATTAGGTATAATAGATATAGTGTTTAAACATATAATTTTAATTCTAAAAAAATGTAACCAATGCCAAAGAGTTTATCAGCAGGGGCAGCTCTCAAAACTAAAATCCTCCCAAATAAATTAGGTATTTTACTTCTTACTTAATACTTCCACATAGATAGACATAGTTTGGAAACTTCCATAGAAATATTTTTACATGTGAGGGAGTAATCCGTAATACTTGTTGGTAGTGTAAGAATTTGTTAGCTGTACCCAGAGCCATCGATATCTGGCAAGAACTTTGAAACAGACAGTAAAGGAGATAACTTCTTCCACCTGGAGGACTCAGGAATTCATTATGCAATTTTTCATACACAACAACCGTTAAAGTCAAATACTTGTTTCCTTCAGGTCTTGATAGCAAGCAGAAGCAGTATCTGCATTCTCATAGATGAGAATAGAATATTATTCAGTTCACTGGACATATTTGAGCATCAAAGATGTATTATTGGTGGTGTATTGAAATAACTGAGGCCCAACTCTGCTGTAAATCACTATCACTAGGACTTGCCTTTATTTACACTGGCCTCAGTTTTAACTAAATGGTGCCTACCCAAGTAGTGTTAGTCATGATTCACAGCAAAGTAACTTAGAGAAGAAATATCCCTCCCTGAGATTTCCTCCTGCCCCAGTTTTAGTCAACTTTGTCAACTACTTTCTGAAAATACGGTAGGTAGAAAATAAAAACTTCCGTCTGTTATTTTGATTTCACCTAAAGGCAAAAGAGTTGCTTCTTTCTGCTTGGCTCTTTTGGAGGTGCAGCAAAGAGGTGCCTTTGGCCAGCTAAAGTAGTATTACATTTGCCTCACAATATTGATCTACAGTGTCTCTGTTAGCTCAACAACTGAGGGAACCCGTGAAAGTATGTGTCATCTAGGAGTCTTATAGAAACATGATTACTTAGAAATGGCTTAAATCTTTACTCTTTACAGGGCTGCTCAATTTTGTTACTGTTTTTCAGATTTTTCTGTTCAGTGTAGTTGCCTGGGCTTAACGCAATAGTGAAACATTTCCACTCTTCATGGATGGCTAGGCAGCCCAGAAAAAAAATGAGAGAATGGGAGACAAATGAAAGGGACTTCTGCTAGATGTAAGACATGTTCAATATATATTGGTTTGTTACCTAACAGACATTTCTGTTACAGGAAACATTAAAGAACTGCGGAAAAGTTTCTTATTGCAGTAGTACATGGAAATTCACATCAGCTACCTTTGCTTAAATTAATCTGCCATAAGTGGTCACAGCCAGCAGTACCTGAGTTCAAAAACTATAACCTGCAACTAAAACTAAGGGTCATCTCTCATCTTTAAAGCAGGTGAAGCTGTTTAAGAGTCTTCTTTATGCAAGACCTGTACAAGTCCTCGGTGGTATAAGCATGCCTTCCAAGCACTGGAATCACAGGAAGAGTCAACCCAGTTGCAGGGGTTAGACACAGCAGCTAGCAGGGCAGGATCCACCAAGAAAAGGCACACAGGACCAGAGCAAGGAGAAATGATCCTTGCTACATGGCTGGGTGTGGCAGTCCCAAGCTGTCTTTTCAGTGTGATTGCAGCGGCGAGGCATCCAACTTGCCTGTTAGCAGAGGGCATGACTATGTAATTCTTACAGCTCTATCTTGGGCAATGATCAATGGGATTAAATTAATTGTCCTAATGCCAGATCTGGCACCCAGGACAGAGTAATGCTGAGCACAAGTATAAACTGGGAGAGGAGTGGCTGGAGAGCAGCCCTGCAGAAAGGGATGTGGGGTGCTGGTCGGCAGCAGGCTCAGGATGAGCCAGCAGTGTGTCCTGGAACCACGAGGGCAAACCGCATCCTGGGGGCATTAAACACAGCACAGCCAGCGGGTCAAGAGAGGTGGTTGGACTAGGTGATCACTGCAGGTCCCTTCCAAGGGAAATTATTCTTCTCTCCTCTCCTCTCCTCTCCTCTCCTCTCCTCTCCTCTTCTCTCCTCTTCCTTTCTCTTCTCTTCCTTTCTCTTCTCTTCTCTTCTCTTCTCTTCTCTTCTCTTCTCTTCTCTTCTCTCTCTTTTCTCTTCCATATTTAAAATTAACTATTAAGATTGCCCTATTTTTCTAACTTACTTTTAATCCATAAAATACTATTTGTAAATCCAGATGATTCGTGTTTGAGAAAGGGAAAAATTATTTTAGTTACTTTAATTTACACAACTTTCCAGAGAGAGGCTATACCTGGCATGCTATTAGCAATCCCCTTTAATCTGACCCTGACCTTGCTGATACCAGTCACCTCCTGGAAGAAAATGTACATGTATATTTATTTTACTTTACCGCCATTCCTTTACAAGAGTAGTCTGATCAAGTGATTAATTATGTTTAGGAAAACTAAAACAAGACTTCTTTTCAGTGGAGTTCACCTATAATCAGAGTGTTTCTAAAAGCTGCTGGAAACAGGTAGTGATTTGAATAGCACGGGTGAGTTCAAAGGCACTGGCCAAAACCAAGAGTTCCTCTACTGAGAGGGAGCTTAGTCTCTGAGATCTCAATGCTCTTCCTCTAGAAACATAGGTTCCTCCTGGCAAAAGGCAGGCAGGGCCATGGTCAGCAGCATGCATAATTAGCCTAATCTTGGGAAAGGGTAAAATACCTTGGGAAAGGGTGAAATATCTTCTTTTTCCTGTAAACACTTGCTTTTCCTTCTGCTGTGTTCAGAATGGAGGGCATGGAGCTCGTCTGCCCCTGGACAGCAGTGTCACCTTTCCATCCATGATCACCTCTGGCTCCTGTTGCTTCCTTACAGCCTCTCTCCTGGGAGGTCTTTCAGCTTCTTCTCTCAGTGCTGCTGCCTCTGATTCAGCCTTCTCTTGCCTCTTCCAGGGTTGTCAGAAGGTTGGTGGGAGACAGTCTTCACAAGGTCACACCTAGGAGAAGCTTCCCATACTTTTGCCTTCTTTTAGCAAAGTTTTAGTCTGCAAGGCTCTGAGATGCAGAAATGATTATAATTGTCTTAATTTTCATGCTACGCATTCCATGAAGTGCTTTAGGTATCATTTGTTTCAGAATATCTGACAATTATAATCATGATTATCAGTTTAATTGTATTATGGTGCAGACAGGGGACCATGAGGGGAGAATTTGTTAGGTGCGCTGAAGCTTGTCAGAAAAAGACATCCTATATCAGTATTGTTAACTCAAATGTTCAAAACCTTGAGTATGTCCTTCCATCACAGCCTAAAGTTACGAGATTAAAAAATAGGCAATTTTTTGATTTGTATGATTCTGACTTTTCAGTTTTAAACTACTAAGCGATTTCAAATTTTTCTTCAACCAAGAATGCCTGTTAAAAAAAAATAAAATCCAATAAGCTCATGAATTTCAATATTCTCATGAATTTGTATGTCTTCTGAGGAGCAAATGCTGTTCTTGATAGGGCACATAATAGTGAATGAAGAGTTTCTTTACATTAGAGTTTACATGAATTTACATTAAATTTTTCTGTTGGTAATTTAGTCCCATGTCTGAAAGCCTTTGCTGTGCTTTAAAGCTCTATAGCATTGCCTTTCCTGCTGGAACCTGAGTCCCACTGGGATCCCATGCTGTTCTCAGAATGGTTAAAATTGGAAGGGACCTCTGGAGATCATCTTGTCTTGTCATTTTTAAGATGTTGAACAGGACTGGACCCAGTATTGACCTCTGGGGTACACTGCTAATTACTGGACTCCAACTAGACTTCATACCACAGGTCACCAACCTCTGGGCCTGCCTGTTCAGACAGTTTTCAATCTGCCTGTCTGCTTGTCCAGCCCATACATCATCAGTTTCTCTATGAGGATCCTACAGTAGGCAGGGTCCATTGACTATCTGGACTTCAGTGTTTACTGGCTTGTTTTCAGTAAACACTGAAGTCCAGATAGATGATGTTCACTCCTCTCCTCTCATCTACCAAGCCAGTCATTTCATCATTTCTATGATGAAATTACCAGGTTGATTGGGCATGACTTTTTCCCTGTTCATGCCAGTCTGTTGCTGGCTGCTACTGGATCGCCTCAGCTGTGCTGAAGCTGACTGGAGGGAGATATGAGCAAGACTCTGCAATCCCTGTTGCCTGCTCGTTCTGGTCAGGGACTAATCTGAGGCTTACACAGGTCCCTTTGCCTTCTGAGCATCCAGTTTCATTCCTTGAGAAGTGACACCAGAGGTGATGCAGCCAGTGGTACATCCTGGTGCATCTGAACTTTTACTCAGTGTGGAGTTTGGATGTGGACTGATGAGCATAAGCCTGGAAAATCAGAAACCTGATGAAACATAGCTCCTTTGAAGAAAGAGGATGCAAGCAGTTTCAGATGCTAACTCAAAAAGGCCAAAATGTCCTGGAAATGCACCCTTTTCTATATCAAATAGAGGCACAATAGTGCATTACAATAAAAAATTTTCAGTTGACACATTTGTGGCAACTTCTTTTCACAGAAAATTTTTAAGTAACAACTGCATTGTCTACATTACTTATGTTGGAAAAAAATAACCTGAAACAGAGGGAGAAAGAAATAGCTAATCTTTCCCATGTTGTCTTTTGTGTTTTGAATATCTCATCTTCTTGTGATTCTAATGACCAGAGAACAGGAGAGAGATGAGGTGGTAAGAAAGCCTCTCATTTACACACCTCTTTGGAGAATCAGGAAAAAACCATTTACTATGTGATGAGAGTAAAAGATGTGCATGTGGTGTGATTAATATATGGCTAACAGTACAAATAGGACAAGAGTGGGGGTTTTGTTCTCAAAAACATAACAAGGCCATAAACCAAAATACTTTCAATAAGGAAATAAAATTATGGATGATTTTGTGTGTCCCAAGAAAAGCTTTTGGGCCAGCACATTACCACATGAAAAAGCAAATCTCTCTTGGCAAAATCAGGACAGGAAATTGTATCTCCAGTGCAAAGTCATACAGTCCTCAGGAAGATAAATTTCCTGTACTCTTACAACCTGCAGGAGCAGTCCCACCTGAGAGATGTACTTACTGATGAAGCAAAACCATGACAAAGATGCTGCAAAATGCAGTCTCAGGCCACTGGGATTCTAACACTTAGCAGTAAATAGAATCACAGAATCATAGAATGGTTTGGGTTGGAAAGGACCTCAAAGATCATCTAGTTCCAACCCCCATGCCATGGGCAGGGACACCCTCCACTAGACCAGGCTATGAAAAAGGGGACATGTATTCTTTTGAGTCAAGTCTCACAAAAATGAAAGGAATAAAACAAATCCATCTTAACCAATGCTTCTAATTTTTAATAAATATCAAAAAGAAAGAACATGCAAAATGTAGCTGTTTGTCATGAGAAGGATATTCATTCTAGAAAGCTCACAGGATGCTGGAGAATGCTGAAACCATGTTTGGGGAAGTCCAGGGTTCTACTCATTGCTCTGGCTCTGCCTTGGTTGAAACTGAGTCACAGTTTTGCTGCACTAACCAGCAATGGGCCTTGGAGATGGCTCTGCGCAGTTTTCACAAATAAAGAGAATTTGATTGTGTTTTTGTGTTTTTTTCCTACCACAGAAGCACAACATTCTGGGGAATTTTCCAGGTCTTTCTGTCAAATTGAGGAGGCAGATGGTCAGCGTTGGCACGGTGGCCAGTCAATGCCTTGCAGAACTGGGCCCTCCCAGCACTAATTTTAATGGAGGCTCCACCTGTGGTCAAATCTATAGAGAGCCATTTTTATTTACCAAATGTTGAACGATTGGGTCATTGTCCTGAAAAATGATTGCATTTCTGTAATACTTCCATTAAAAAAAGCAAATTAACTCTTCAGAATCATAGCTTTAATGACAGTCATGCAATTCATACATTTTAAATAAAGTCCCTAATTGGCTGTCTGTGAAGTAGAAAGAGAACTGGTGCAGTGAATGGCTTAAATGCAGCAATTACAGTATTTCTTATTCTTTGCCAATCTAAAATTAATGAAAAACCTTTCTTGCTGTGACCTTGACAAATGGTGGTGTAACCTTTTTAAATTCTCAGAGGGTGCTGAATTCTACCCTGTGAGAAAGTGATGTAAAGGAATTGCAGCTGAACATTTCTAATTAGTAAACTGAAACTCTGTGACAGGGAAGAAAGCTAAAAGGCACTGATTGGATTTAACATATATTAGACACCATCCCCAGGGAACAGAATTTGAAGATAGCTCTGAGTATTTTAATCTTTGCATACCTGATTATCTCTGGGCATTACTGAATCGTCTGCAGAATTTGTGTAAAGCTACTAGTTTTCACTCAAGGTAAAATTTGATCCTGTAAAAAGTTGGGTCTGTTCAATTGCTACTGCTGGAATTTGCACTGGAGCCATTTCAGCTATTACTGACATTACTAAGGGGTTTTAACATGGAGGTACAGCACAGTTAAACCATCTTTAAACCTTTTACACTTCCGAGGTGGTATGAGGGAATCTTGACATTCAAATATAATTTATGTAAGTAGATATATGGTAGTGCTGGATTACTAAAAGTGATTTGTTGATTTGACACCACGAAAACTCCTGGGAGACTTAAAATCAAGAACATCCTTTTCTTTCCTTGCTAGGTCACAACTCTGATGCATAATTATTCAAGTTATGTTGTGTTTCATCAGTTCTATTTTTATTCCTTCTAAGAAGCAAAGGATCTTTGGGTGATAGATAAAGGACTATGAGTTTTTGCTCTGTCATCCTTATTTGAACAAAAGGAGATTTCTGACCTCCATCATGATTTTCCATGGGCCAGATCTTGTATCCCCTTCTGGTAATGGTAAGCCATTTCTGTGGTTGGATGGGTTATGCAAACCTGACATGAGTCAGACTGGACTGCCCATGAGCACAATTCGTTACTAGTGTGAAGAAAAGATTCACAACATAAGTGGTCTTTAAGACCACTAGCTGTGGTCTTTAAAATCAAGCATGAAAAAAATAACATCTAAAAAATTGCTTTTTACATTCTACTTTCCCTGACTTTTGTAACAGGCACAGAAGGGAAAAATGTCTCAAAATAAAGCTGCTGAAGTCGTTGGGACATATGAACAAGAGAAAACAGCACAGACATGAACTTGCCCCTTCATCTTTTTTGTGTTGCTAAATCCTATTTTCAACCACCAGACTGCCTAAAATCTCCAGGGTGTGTTACAAGTGCCAGTATAATTACTATGATTATTTCCTAATTTCTTGGATAATTCAGAAAAGTTCTCAATCACTTTTGAGAAGCTGAACATCTTGTGTTTTATTCAATAATTCATATCCCGATAACCCTTCGTTATTATGAGTCCCACCTCCCCGACTCCTTTCTGCTAAGCAAACTGAGTGCAAATGTAGGTCAGGAGAACTAATACCCAAATTCCCTTCCTCTCCTGTGAATGGAGCATATTAAAATTTTCCAGTGTAATTAAAGAGACTCTGCAAGGTTAGTGGAGCAGGTCTGTCTGACATTCATTTTTATTATATGCTAACTATTTTGCAAGTTAATTTCCTTTTTTTTAATTTTAAATTCAAAATAGGCACTTTTTCTTCCTAACAGCAACTGGCCATGTTGGTCCTTAGTTCTGCCACTAGAAATCAGTCCTGTAACAACATATGATTATGTTTGCATGAAAAAGAATAGCAATTGAAAGTAAATAAGAAAATGTAAGTGCTTTTTGAGAAGTTATCAGTGAAAAGAGACATCATATGGAATGATCTGTACAGCAACAAATTCTTCGAGACCTGTTCAGGTGGTTTATTTTCTTTAAAATTTTTCTTTTCATTCTTTATTTTCTTTAAATCTTAATTCAAGGATTGACTTTGTGCAATTCAAGGTATTAGTGATTTCAGATGGGTCTTTTAATGGTGTTAGCAATCCTTCACTGCAAGTGAAGATGGCAGAAATGGCTTCTGCTTCAACTTTATTTCCTCCCTTCCATCTTTTTTTCCCTTTCTCTTCCCCCTTCCTCCCTCCAGTTTTCCTTAGCTTCAGTAATGTCTGATTTTTGAGCGAGGTAACTGTAACATTGTTTTACGGAATAATTGCAAGTACTTGCTTTTAACCTTCTTTGCACATGCAAAATAATATGTAAAATAATTGCACCTTAAAAGTAGAAACATAATAAAAATAATCACTCTGCTATATGAGAATATTCTTACTTGTGTGGAATGGATTTTCCTATTGAGTGTCTTTAATACTAATTGAAAAATGTTAAGAAAATCCCAGTACAATGGGTAAAATGAATAGAGACTAAATTATTGAATCATAGTAACTGCAATCCTAGATTTTGTTAAAACTGATTGAACTATCTTTTGCATGAAGAAATCTTTCAGAGTACATTTTTAATATATGTCTTTCCTCTCTAATATTGTATAAAAATCCAATTAAGTGTCAGTGTTGCTACAACAAAGTTGTATAAAAGGGACAATTGCCCACACTGCTATTGTGTTTGGTATCACTAGCTTCGTTCCATAGGGCACTAAGTAACTGCAACATATTTGGAATTTTTCTATAATTTATGTAATAGTATTTCATAATACTTATTAAAATGGCTAGAGTAGTGAAATTGAGACAGAAGCAGTCCATGAAGTTCAAACTGTTCTGCAGTCTCTGTTGTGCAGCCTTCATGTGAAAGTGCTCTACATGGTCCCAGTTTCTTAAATGGCATCCCTTTTTATTCCTCCACTNTCTTTTCCTATGCATAAATACATTAAATTGCACCTTGGAGTGCTCTCAGATAACTTCCCATGAGATTATGTTCCCCTGAATGATGGCTTTCTATTGTTTTCATTGTGGTTAAGCTGATGAGCTTGGAGTCAGATATAATCGACTCAGGGCCAGTGTACTAGGGGTCCTTTTAAAAATGGAAAATAAGTCAAAGTTTCCTTTCATATCACTTACATTGTCATTGAAGCAGGTGCTGGATTTCAAGGGTGCAGAATCACAGAATAGAAATATCCAGCTGCAGAGACTGCAGTCAGACTCTGACTGAAACCTATTTGAACTGAAGACAGAAGTAGCCATGAGGCCCTGATGTTACAGCTGGTGCTGGTGCCTCCGCATTACCTCAAGCCAGCTTTGCACCCTAGCTAAGGTTCTTCAACTTTTCTGTAATTTTGATAGAGCAGATCTATCATGTGGTACTAGCTGCTCATTCACACCTGTGCTTTTCAATAATTGCACTGTAGTAGTAAATTGCACCAGTATTTCTACTCATAACTAGTCAAAAATCCGTAATTGTCAATGAAAATCACCCCAGATCACTTACAAAGGCCCTCCCAGATCTTGAGACAATCTAAATGTTTGCAAATCCTTCATAGTTTTTGATAATTTCTACAAATGTTAAGAGTCTAAAGGAAAAAGAAAGAAAAGAGCTTTTAAATTGAAACAGAGTCCTTTTTTAAGTAAGTACAAATTTGTACAAGAACTTCATAAAGAACTCAGCAGTTAGCACACAAAACCTTAAAATAGTACTGGAATCAGGGCTCTGTTTGCAATTACAGCTTCCTGAGGAGGGGAAGTGGAGAGGGAGGTGCTGAGCTCTTCTCCCTGGTATTCAGCAACAGGACGCGTGGGAATGGTGCAGAGCTGCACCAGGGGAGGTTTAGACTGGGCGTCAACTGAGAGTTTGGACAAACACTGGAACAGGCTTCCTAGCGAGGTGGTCAATGCACCAAGTCTGTGAGTGTTTAACAGTCATTTGGGCAACGTCCTTAACATGGCCCTGGAGTGGTCAGGCCGTTGGACTAGATGATCGTTGTAGGTCCCTTCCAACTGAAATGATTCTATTTTATTTTATGCTATGCTACGCTATGCTACACTACTCTAATTAGTCTGGTGTAAATCTAGAAAAGTTTCACCAAAGTGGATGGTTTTCTTTGGCTTTACATGTGTTATAGAGATCAGGAGTTGGATAGATCTTTTCCCCTCTGCTTTCCCTTTCTTTGAGGTGGGATGCTGTGTCCACAAAGGGACTGGCTGTAATTTGTTCCCCCTTATTGTACCTAAAAGTTTAGGGAAACAATCAGACATCTCTAAAGCTCAGTGGTTTTGAGTTAAGTAATACCACTTCTTTCTATTGCAAAATGAGTTTTTCCACTTCATTTCTCCACTGAAACTATTTACATAATGCCTATGTTCTTTTATGACTTGTACAAAAACCAGTGCCGTGCTCCTAAATTTGCATGGGCTTAGGGAGAAGGCTGAAATCCATCACATACATTACAAACTTCATAGAAATTTCAAAGTAATAGTTTCTAACAACTGAAGGATGCCTATCTCTTCATGAACTTTCAATATGCTGCTATTTAACATTTACTGGCCCAATTTTCTTTGTATAGGTCAAGAGGATTTTTTCACATCTTGTTACAGGGAAAAGGGTACTTGAGCAGAAAAGGTGTGCTCTCTTTTATCACCATAGAATTTCAAGTAGCTGAGCATATTCTTTAGAAGCTGGAGGACTTTAGCACAGATATGAGATATTAGACAAAAACTTGCAGATTCCTGTTATAAGAAGAATTGGTTATAGTTGAACTGATATAAAGGGCAAAGCTCCCATGCCAAGTAGGTCTGAGTTTTAGTTGAGGTTTGCATATCCCACTGTTACAGCATTTGCTAGTCTTTTAGATAATTAAATGACTTGCCTTTAAGAAAATTTATATCACAAAAGTCCCAGTGACACTACTGAGGCTCTGTTTCCAGCTCCAGGCATACATTACTGTATGATGTCATGAATTAGCTCATTTGTGCTGGCATTGTAAAACCAGGGAGATCTCTATTCTTGTGTATCAGAGTGCTGGGGAGAAATCTGGAGATGAAAGGAAGATAGAAAACTGAGTCAAAAGGTAAATGAGCAAGATATTTAAAATGAATGTTGTAAAAGATTATGTTCCCTTCTTGAATTTCATATTCTTTCAATAGTTTCAGCATGTCATGGTTTAACCCCGCCAGCAGCTATAAAAACCACACAGCCACTCACTTACTCTNCGGGTGCCCCATGTCTTCTCCTTGACAGGTCAGTATGAGAAGCTGAAAAGTCCTTGACTGCTTGGCAACAACTAAAATATCAGTATGTTATCAACATGTTTCTCATCCTAAATCCAAACCACAGCACTATACCAACTGCTAGGAAGAAAATTAACTCTATCCCTGCCAAAACCAGGACACAGAACTAGGCAAAACAGTTTATTTCAAACCTCTGAGTAAAACTCAGCTATTTTGCCATCTGCCTAATAATTTTTTATGTATTTTAATATATTAAATAATTGATTTAAATAAAATTCAGATCTTAGAGCCCACAGAGACATTTTTTCCTTAAGTTTTGTCTAAGTTGGCCTTGAACAATTACATTTCTCATTAGTTTCCAAAGGATAGTTGACATTTAGGAATTAGTTAGAAATTATAGTTTTATTGCCCATGTTATTGCAATGTAATGTTCATTTGGAGAGAAACACAATGTCCTGTTTAAGCAGACTGCATTTAAATTATCCATTTGGTTTTATTTTGAAAAGTATTTGCATGATGATAAATGGATAAAGAATAATGATTTACAAGGAGAAACTGTCTCTATCCTTGAGTTAGAGAAATGAGGACCAAATTTGGAACAAATGGTCTGGGAAGATGCTGTTTCTACAGTACAAGAAAGCACTGTTATCTGAAGGATGTCTCCTAAGAAAACAAATCACTGTCTGAGGAGGGATGAAGTACAACATGACTTAAAAGGACTTAAATTCTAAAATAAATATTTTTTTTTCCTGCAGCAGAATTATTACAGATGTCACAGCTTTCCAATTTGATTGATTAAGTCTTCATACATATCACTGACATTTTAATTTTCCATCATTTATCTTGATTTCCTTGTGTCAATTCAAGCAAGCAAGAGAACACCTTTTAAAATCTTCAGATAGGATACTGATCGATTGACAGTACAGCTAAATAGAGTCAATATTGAATGTATTTAGCTGGAATTCAGCTAGACAAACACCTACAGAAGTACCATTCCCGTCATTATTATAGTATGTGCACATCCACGCATATGCACAGGTTTTTCCAACAACCATAAGAGACAATTCTTCCAGCTTGATCACACCACCTGATTTGAGCTCTCTGGAAGGAAGCACTAACCCACCAAATATAGACAGAGGCAGACCAATAAACTTTCTTTGATAAAGAAATCACTTTTCTAGAGAAGAAACACTGGGAAATTCATAATTTTCATATTCTAATCTCTAGATTCTAGTAAAATATCTACTATATTGCTACCTGGGAAAAGTAAAAGTGTAAGAACTTGACTGAAGGGAGAAAGCAGATGATGGTGTCAGAAAAGGACATTCCAGGTTGAAGAGAAGTCACTATTGGACTTTCTTAAGGATTAGTCTTTGGACAAACCTTTTAAATACTTTAATTAATGATCTTGGCTTGAACCCAGGAATTGCATGCATGAAATTTGCAGTATCATAAACACAAAAGGAAGACTGAGATATCAAGTGACTGAAGGAGTGAACAGCTCCTGTGATTACAGGAATGACAGAAGGGGAATCTCAGAAAAATGAAATTCAAGGACAGGTATCTGATGATTAATAACAAGAAAAACAACAATTAGGTCATCATTTGGAAGTGACTGAGGAAGATAAAGACCTGGTATACTATTTGACTGTGGGTTAACTGCAAATCAACATCTGGAGAGTAAAAGTAATGTGGGGAAGACTCTGTGCCATTGGTGAGACTGCATCTGGAATACTAGGTAAATTCTTCTCAATTCCTTCCCTGAATGCTGAATTTACATTTACAGAAAAGGTACACTGTGTTGAAGAGTGGAGTGGAAAACTTTGGGACGCGAGGAGAGAGAAAGAATATGAATTAAGCAGCTTAGCAAAATGGAATATGGTCTTTAAAAACATTGGGAAGTATATACAGAAAAAAAAGGAGAAGAGTTCCTTAACTTAAAGAGCAGTAGTGGCATAAAAAAAAATAACTGGTCATAAATATGCTCAGGGTGGAAATGAGAGGGAGATTTCTAATCAGCAGTGCAGTGAAATTCTGGAATTAATTTCAAACAGAGCATCTATACAGTTGCTTTCAAGCTAGCATTTGACTAGCTGCATCCCAAGATCCTTTTGATCCCCATCCTCCATATCACTGTATATTTTTTTTATAAAGGGACAGGTCTTTTAAAATCACAAATCATAAAAAGCGCCTTCCTCATTTTAGGGAAGGGGCCTGGTGGATTTACATTTTAAAGGCAAAAAAAAAGGAATAGGTAAACCAGCTCCCCAAAGGAATTAATCTGCTGTGGTTTCAGCTGATTGCTTTTTTCTGAGTTATCAACATTCTTAAAAGAGAGATGATAGACAGGAATACAGGTGTGGTTCTTTCAGCCTACAGCACACTACTACAGAGTTGTCTGAGGCTAAAAAGAGCAGAAATATAATGTAAAAACAGTGGATATTTGTACTTATTGTGGCTTCCTATGTAATTTCATTCAGTTACATATCTGTCTAATGATAGATAACTCTCCAAAACAATTATTAATGTAGACTATAGTATGGACACTTACCTGAATTATCCAGGTTACTTAGATATGCATTACTGGACTGGAAAATCCATGTAAACATAATATAATAAGATTTCAGATGGTTTTTTCCCCAGGAACAAGAGATTCCATGTAGAAAGGTGCATCTGGCAGCAAGGGTGACCAGAGATAGACAGAAAAGTGATGAGAAAAACGAACAAGGGACTGCTGTTCTCTGAAGTCATAGTGAACTTTGTAAAGGTTTAAGTTCTTATTGTTTATCTAACAAACTTCTTAGCTGGCTGCAGTCACAGTGTTTTGAAACGGAGGTACACCTACCCTTCTAATAGCATTTTCTGATCTTCATTTCTCATTCCATCAGCTAACAGAATGACTAGGCTGTTTAACATGGATGATACTCCTCTCTTAGCATCTTTAATCAACAGGCAAAACAATGCCAGGCAATTCCCTCTTTCCAAAGAAGAGCTGCTGCCCGAGGAAGAGAAGCCAGGATAACTCAACAACCTGGAAATGAAGCTTCAGACATCTAAAGCATAGATCCCTGCACCTCAGTGACTGTGAGCTCCCTATACATTCAGTGGAGAGAAACAGGCACTGTTTCAGATACCTACTTCATAGAATCATATAATCCTTCAGGTTGGAAAAGACTTTTAAGACCATCAGGTCCAACCGTTAACATAGCACTGCCAAGTCCACCACTAAACCATGTCTCTAAGTACGTCTTTTAAATACCTCCAGGGATGGTGACTCATGAAGACAGAGGTGTCACTTTAGAAGTGCAGATTTCTCTCCACTGTGGACAGATGAATCCCCATACTGTGAATGACTGAGTTCACCCAGAAGAACAGTGGCAGAAGGTCTCCAGTTTTGAACTTGTTTCCCAGCTGAGTGATGAGCTGTGTTTCATGCCCTCAGGCTTAAGAGGTACAGCTGGTCAGATGTTAGGAATTGAGGAGTGATTGCTTTAAGCTAAGTACAACAAACTTTTTTTTTTATTTCTATTACAGCCTTTAACATTTGCAAAGCACTTGATGCGACGGGAAAAGCACTTCAGAATTGAAATTAAAATAAATATATCCGCTGTTCAGAGTCATTTTAATGAACATGACTTTCCCCTTCTGTAACTGAGTGCCCTAAAATTGCTGGCATGTAAAGGTGAGGGAATGAAATACAAGAGAGTTCCAGACTCTGGAAACTATTATTAAACCTGTGTCTCAAGGTTGGTGTCTTGCTAATGTGGTCATGGACTAAAATTACATTAAGTACTTCTCAAACTATTTGGTTTACATGGGATTTTAACAGCCTTTACAATCTTGTATTCTTAATTAATGCATCCCTTCCAACCTGGTGGTCTTTTCTATTCACAACAAAAGATTAAATTCACTAAAACTCCCAAGGAGTGGGAGATGGATGGAGTTCAGCTCCAGAGGTTATAGGGAAAAGAAATAGAAATATCCATTGCTAGTATTTAATAGTTGTTTCTCTAGGTATTAGTTGATTAGGAATTATTTAATAAAGGTTTTATCTTGCTAAATACAGATTCTGCCTGTATAACAGAGCCAGGAAATATGTGAATATAAGAGAGAACAAGGTTCTTGGATAGAAGAAGATATAAAGATATAAACTGTTATAAGGGAGTAGATTGAATGGAAAAGGGAGCATCTAAGACACAGGACTGACTGGCTAATGACTGGAAAACAGTAAACCGTAAAAGAGCTGGTTCTGTGAAGTGATGCTGAGATGTTGCTTGGATGCTGTGACATGTGCTGGAACAAAAGCTTGTATAAAAGAAGGACTAGGGACAATCTTTAGAGAGGACCTGATAAATAATTTTATTATTTTTTCCTTTTTATTTTTCTGATTACAGTTTTGGGATTAAGCACAAACACTCAGCTTTTCTACAAAACCCTTTGTTTATTGTTTTCTACAACCTCATTAATTTACATATAGTCCCAGGGTGAAAGGATAAGCACTGAGTACAACGCCCTCAAGGAACAGCAAAACTAAGAGCATTTTTTTGGTGCTTCATTCATGTGAAGGGTTTGCGGTGTACTGTTTCTACCAAGCTGCAAGGATCATTTAGGAGCTGTTGATCCCAGAGCTTAGGACAGTGGAACGGGCTCCCCTGCATCAGAACCACATCGATGTCTCATATGGTAGACAAACAGCTTGTGACTTCAGGGACTGCACACATGACATCAGCTTTTCCCTACTTTTTAAACACAGTAGGAATATGCATCAGGGTAATGGACTCTTTTGAATTTGTGGTTTCATGTCAGAAGCAACGATGGGAGCACTGCAGACGTGTGTGGTTCCTTTGAGGTATCCACTAGGTAAAACTGTACTAGGGCTTTTGCTTGGCATCTAAGATGGAAGCTGCTATAAATTTCCCCCTCTAAGCAATATGTAAGTTTGGCAGAACATTATATTGAGCTGATTTTATATTGAATCTTCCTCTACTAAGATCTGTTCCTCAGTGATGAAATATTTGTCATTTTAATGATTGAATATGAACAGATGTGTTTAACTTCCATGGTTAATGATCTCTTTGTTTCTGCTTTTAATCCCTGCCTATTACACTAATGGACTCAAATTACTAGAGTGTTCAAGAGGCCATTAGGCTCTTTTATAGGACATGGAATGCTAATGGCAATTCAATATGAAAATTCAAGCATTTTGCTCTTTTACTGAAATATTTGTAGTCTTCACTTCTGAAAAAAAGGAAAAGTTTTCTGGTTTAGAAGAGTACATAGCCACATGGTGCTTTTAAAAAATTATCACTCAGCTCACTCTTTCATGTATGCAAGTATTGATTTATGAAGTGTTCTCCTCTGTATCCTTTCTGGAACATGATACTAACCTTTAAGTGGAAATTAAAAACTCTGGGCCTCTTGCCTAAAGAAACCAAACAGTTCCCTCAGACCTGGGCAATAGTATTATTGCTATCATAAATAATCACAGTAGGCCAAAACAATCCTAAACAGGGAAAGCAAAATCTGAAAATAAAAAGAATAACCTTTGCTCTCAGTTTCCAAGGGGTAAATCAACTTGCAAATTATTTTAAGGAAATGCAAGAAGATGAGGCATCCCATCTCTTGACTAACAGCTATATGCCCACTAGTCCTTTGGTTATCCATTTGGTGTCAGCCTTTCTAATACTTGAAAAGGTTATCTGTATCTCTTTACAAATGGCCAATTATCTAGGGTGAATCTATATATATTTACCAACAGATGGTCTCATAATAATTACTAGAGTTGCCAGGCCAGTCATGCATATCTCGTTTCCTAAGCCACTGACCAGAACAAACATTTTAAAATTTCATCTTGTATGTTTTACTAGAAAGATGTACAAAGGGAGTTAGAGAATGAGAGACAACCTATCTTTGGAGAAAAATAGAAAAAAAAAAACCAACCCACAAATTAATGACAGGGGACAGGCACTGCTGAAGTGCAAGAAGGAGTGAAAGAGACGACCCATTCTGGGCAAGCAAAGATTCATTAAATGATCTGTTCCCCATAGGAGAAAGGTTCTTTCTGGCCCTGCATCATATGTGCTACATTTACCCAGATTTCATGAATCCTAAGGTCCATAAGTGATAAAAGATAAAGTGCTGGATTTGGCCCAATACAATAAAAAAAATATGGAATAGTTTCTATAGGAGAACAGTGAGTTCATTTCAGCTTGGAAGTCTATAAAACCTTTTATGGTATAGAAAAGGTGAATAGGCATTTTTTACTCATCACAGCACAGGAACTCAGTGACAGTGACATTATGAGGCCAAAACCAAAAGTGTTTTCAGGGAACATATTGCAAAATTATGGAGTTGATTGTCAAAGGACAGTGGGCAGTCCAAAATTTAAATAGATTCACAAAGAGAGCAGACAAAGCTATGGAGAATGTGTCTGTCAGTGGGTATGAAACACAACCAGGTAGGGGAAATCACTGTCTACAGTACTGTTTAGACCTCTGATGATAAAAGCAACAAAAGTTTCTAATGGCAAGCTTTATCCTCTACAGACCTCTTCGATATGTCTTTCCTCTAAGCTAGACATTGTCATTACTGATTTCCTTACAGAGAGGATAGCTTGTAACAAAAGTTTGAGTTTGAGAGCTGAGGAGGGGACCTAGCACATAGCACATAATGATGAATCAAAATGGTTCTAAAAAGGAACTAGTAAAAAAAGAAAAAGATTGAAAGGACAGATTGAAAATGAGGAAAGGATTATTTAGCACTCATGCTGCTTACAGAAAAAACACTAGTGGAATGACCTTGAAGACATCCAAAGAGATGTGAATCAGTATTCCTGTACCACACAAGGAGAGCAGAGAGAAGCAAGGAAGAGGAAAGATGTAGTCACAACCTTGATACAAGGTCTGGAGAAGCCTGATAGCTAGTAGAAGGACCTCTGGCTGAACAAGAGGTTGAATGCCCTACATAGGCTTAGGCATGGCCTGGCTGAACCTAACTGGGCTTTTCGCATCAGCAGCCAGCACCTGAAGGAATTCCTCAAAGGAAGGCTGAGGTCAGAAATGTTGTACAAGAGTTAGCCACAATTCATCCCACCAAACATCTTCTCCTGGTCCAGGGGCTGGAAGGAAGACAACAGATGCCTCCTTACCTACCAGATGGAAAAATCTCCTGGTCTGAAAACAAGCAGTTGGCGACACTGTGGGCATAGAGCATGACTCAGCACATCAAAGCTGATAACATTTGCCCCAGTGAGATGACCTTTATTATGCACATACGGTCTGTGCTAAGAAGTGATGCTGAACGCCACTTCTTCAAGCTGTGCACATTCACCTCCTTGGGAGGTAGGTGGGAGTAAACGAAACCCACCTACAGAAGAGCTTGGCCAGCATGCAGGCCATGTAAGTACAGGAGGCCACCAAGTGTAGCTAAACTCTGCTGTTGGGCTGTCAGTGACAGGAGACAGATTGGTAGGTTCCCACGGGCCCCCTCTGAGGATTCACCGAAGTTAGAGGGAACTCCAGCTGAACCTGCTCTCCTGCTCCTACCTGTCAAAGCCTATCCCCCGTGACCCAGCAGAACTGACTGGATTTAGGGGCCAAGAGGCCCCCAAACACTATGGACCCAGAGGAAGGGGTCTGAAAACTCTGTGAAGTGGCTAGTGATGTTAGTTTCACAGCCCACTGAAGGAGATACATAGTTGGACCAGGTTTCCCAGACCCTATGGTCATGCAGAGCCTAGAGCTCACCTAAGTATTTGCAGAGGAAGACATCACTGTCAGGTGTCTCTCTTAGGCCTTCGGCTGCTTAGCATCCTTTCTCACTTAGTGACACTGGCAGAGATATGATTTTTGGAATAAGGGGCTGGAGCAGTGGAGTCCTTCAGCCATGAAATGAACTGACTCCCTCTTTTGCCTTCAGCAGTGAAATAAACAAGTTGCTTTCTAGTTTAGGGAACCCAAAGTACAGCCTGAAGCCTGTAGTCACCCCTGAGAGGATGAACAGATCAGTTCTTCCTACATTGGCCCTTGCTTTGGTCATCCAGTCTCACATTTTTCTTAAACTGCTTCCAAGATAAAGCTGTGAGATGAGGTATCCTTCACATGTTCATGTGTATTGGCAACACTAGTCCTTGTCCTGTAAATCAGGGCACATAGCATCAATCCCCTGCAAAGGTACAGAGACTTGGGTGGATGATAGGCGCATATCTTGCTGGAACACATACAGAGGAGGTTTGCCTTCATCTTCCCAGGGAAATCTAAGGAAGTGAGTCAATAGCAGCATTGTTGAGAAACTACTATTTCCTCCTATCTCATGTGTCTGCCCAAGCTCTTGCTTTCAGCCACGATATAAGAAATTTACACTGAAAACATCTTGTAATACCTAAAAATATGCTTTGCTTAAAAATGAGGCATTTTATCGATGTATGCTGCATTATTTATTTTAAGATTTTAAATATGTGCCATATTCCAGTGAACTGAACATTAGACACTTTAATATTTGAACATGTTCAGACAGGTATTTAAATTTGTGATCCTCTGGAAATTTTTATCAAGATGTCACTGGGATAATAGATGTAAATGCTGAGCTGGGCACTGCAGCAGCAAATATAGGTTGTACAGAGCTCATAAAGTGATCTCCAGAGCATTTCACTTGTCTTATTAGTATCACAGATCTAGCTGTGGTGTAGTACAACATACATGAGATTTGAAAATCTGAAGGCTGGAGATATATCTATGTAACAGAATCATAGAATGATATAAGAGTTTGGGTTGGAAGGGATCTCAGAGATCATCTAGTTCCAACCCCCCTGCCATGGGGAGGGACATCTTTCACTAGTTCAGGTTGCCCAAAGCCCCATCCAACCTGACCTTGAACACTTCCAATGATGGGGCATCCACAACTTCTCTGTGCAACCTGTTCCAGTGCCTCACCAACCTTATTGTGAAGAACTTCTTTATGTCCAGTGTAAAGCTACTCTCTTTCCATTTAAAACTGCTGCTTCCCTGTCCAGTCACTGCAGGACTTGGTAAAAAGTCTCTCTCCATTTTTGTTATAAATCACGTTTAAGTACTGAAAGGCCTCAGTAAGTTCTCCCTGGAACCTTCTCTTCTCCAGGCTGAACAATCCCAGCTCTCTCAGCCTGTCTTCATAGGAGAAGTGCTCCAGCCCTCTCATCATCTTCATGGCCGTCCTCTGGACTCACTCCAACAGCTCCATGTCTTTCTTGTACTGGGAACCCCAAAGCTGGACACAGTACTCCACATGGGGTCTCATGAGAGTGGACTGCATGGGGAGAATCACATCCCTCAACCTGCTGGTCATGCTTCTTATAATGCAGCCCAGGACATGGTTGGCTTTCTGGGCTGCAAGTGCAAATTGTTGGGTCATATCCAGTTTTTCATCCATCAGTATCCCCCCAAGTCCTTCTCTGCAGTGCAGCTATCAGTCAATTTTATTGCTCTGATCCAGGTGCAGGACCTTGCACTTGGACTTGTTGAACTTCATGAGGTTCGCGTGGGCCTGCTCCTTAAGCTTGTCAAGGTCCCTCTGGATGGCATCTCTTCCCTCTAGTATATCAACTGCACCACTTAGCTAGGTGTCATCTGCAAACTTGTCAAGGGTGCACTCAATCCCACTATGTTATTGATGTATATATTAAATAATATTGGTCCCAGTAAGAACCCTTGAAGGACACTACTTTTTAATGGTTTCCACTTGGACACTGAGCCATTGACTGTAACTCTTTGGACAAGGCCCTCCATCAAGTTCCTTATCCATCTAACACTCCATCCATTAAACCCTTATCTCTCCAATCTAGTGGCAAGAAAGTTCTGGGAGACTGTATCAAAGGCCTTACAGAAGTCCAGGTAGATGATATCCATAGGTCTTACCTTGTCCACTGATGCAGTCACTCTATCAAAGAAGGCCACTAAGTTGGTGAGGAACTATTTTCCCTTGGTGAAGCCATGTCGACTGTCTCTAATCACCTCCATCTTCCACGTGTTTCAACCTATCCTCCAGGAGGATCTGTTCCATGATCTGACTGGGCACAGAGGTGAGGCTGACAGGTTGATAGTTCCCAGGATCCTCATTTTTACCCTTTTTAAAGGTGGGTGTGATGTTTCCCTTTTTCCAACCACTGGGAACTTCTTTTCCAGTCACTGGGGACTACTAGGTTTATAAACATAATGTTTATAAACAAGTAATCCAATGAAATATAATGTAATATCAAGGGGCGTAAATCCAGTCAATAGCTTAAATTAATGTACTTTAAATCAGTCTATAGAATTCTTCAATTATATTCACAATTCTTTAGATCTGGGCTAAAGCTCCTCAACACTGAAGCACCATTTTGCATAAAATAGTCAAAATAAAATGAAAGGTACAATATATATATTCCAGAAAAGTATTGACACTTTTTCAACAGACTTAAAACTTTGCTGGCGAGACAACTAAAGAGATGATAAAAACTAATAGGGTGCTACTGAGAGTGGACAATCTGAGCTATTCTGGGTAAGGGCTCATTTCCTCAGCAGGGTTTTGGGGTTGTATTTACTGCTTGAGTGCATTGCCTGCTGCGTTCTGTGACTAGTGCAATAGCAGATCCCGCTGGACTCTACTATAAACACTTCCAATCAATCAACACTGGCATCTTCCTGTAGCTTCGCTATCAAAAAGTAGAGGGAATTTTTTAAGCAAAGGCCATTCGTGTAATTAAAATAATACTAATAATTTGTAAATGACCGCAATTTAAGGCAAGTCATTAAAAAGCTTATTTTCTTTCAAAAGTTTGGGATAATAGGATGCTACTAATTGATATTTTTTATGCCTTCCAGGTTCATTTGCAGAAGCTGGCCTTGTTTACTGGTATGTACTACCAGCATGTTGGCAATGCATGTGAGGCAGGAAAACACATGTATTAAATGGGTTCTGGTTGCTTTGCATCAGTGAGTTCATCTGCATGCAGGAAAAAATGTTCTAAACATCAGCATCAGTGGTGCATACTAGGGCCTAGAGATAACTACCGTAAAAAGTAACTTATTCAAAATGTAACATCAACTTCACTGTAAGAACACCCTCTTCAGTTCACAAACTGTGGTGTGACAGACTATTCCTGGCACAAACCGCTTATGGAAGATTGGGTTTAAAAGATATAAACAAACCTGAGAATACTCATGTTTTTCATTTTTTTTAGCTGTACGAATTTGTGCTGAAAGTCCTGTAGCACTTATTCTCTTAGTAGAACAAAAGTATTTTTGTGTGACCAGTCTGATCAATCATGAAATAAGCAGTTCTTCTGAAATGTATCTGTGTAATTACATATATATTACATTTGCAAAATGTGAACAATGAAGGATGTCACAGTCAGCTTGTGCTTTTGAATGTGCTGCAAGAGTTGAATTAATTTAATGAATTATTGCGTGTGAATTATCTTCTCAGTTACAAATTTCAATCTAAATCGCATGTTCCTTTTGCTTTACACTTTGCCCTAAGTACAGATGACGATACAGATATATTTTTCTCACTCTTCTGGCTGCTCTTTGCCAGTTCTAACCATCATTAAAAGGTGTGGCAAAAGGCAGCAGCAGCAGCAGCTGAAGATATTTGAGGGTGAATTACTTGAATATTTGAACTGACTGCTAAATGACTCAATGCTGAACTTTCTCATGCTGATTGGTTAGACATTTTTCTACATAGTTCTTTTTAGACCCTGAGTCATAGTAGGAAGGAGAAGGCATAATCAGAGAGGTGAACTCCAGTTAAAGGAGGAAACACTCCAAATTATTTCTTTTCTCATTGAGGAAAAAAAAAAAATTGAAGCAAGGACCAGGAACTACATGAATGCAATATGGTAATCACTTATTGCAGAGGAAACTGTAGCACAAGGACTTTGGATTACAAGGAAAGCAACTATTAAACAACAGAATAACAAAATTCAGAAAATGACCCAGCCAAAAGTAAGTCAAGATACATAAAAGTCACTGTAAGTTAGCAACAAATAAGAAATTGCCGTAAGATCAGCAGGCAATAGGGACATCCTAAAGGTGGTTGGTTAAAAACCATAATGTGAAAAGGAGAAAGCAAGATTATTAAAAAAAAAAATAAATATATATATATTTATATTTTTGTTGTCTTAAAAGATTTGCAACTCTGGAAGGTTAATGTCATCACATTGTCCTAGCACTGAACTTGAATCTGCAAGAGTGCAGGACTTCCCCACACGTGTCAAGACAAGCTAGATTATGTAACTCTTCTGGTAGTGAAAATTTCAAATGAGGTTCTAATGTCAAAAAGCTTCTTTTGCCCTCTGGTTATATTTTTAAACTGCCTTATCTTGTATATGCCTGGTTCATATATCCTCCCATTACCCTTTTTTTGTGAGAAAAGACAGAAAAGTCTGGAGGAATGATCCTATTTGGAGTGAGTAAAAAAGCATGTGCATCTTTGAGAGATGGGTGGAAAACTGAGCTTACAAAATGAAGACAGGTGCAAGTTTATCACTGTAAAAGTAACAACCCCAGTAACAGCTAGGAGTGTGTCTGTATTCAGCTTAAATTCAAAACCAAATCTGAAGTAAAAATTTATTTTCTGCTCTTAAGATTGAAACTAGTGTGCAAATACTGTGTACAAACCTGACCTGTCACAAAGCAAAAAAACTAGTTTACTTTAGGTTTTGGGAAATGCAGGTAGGCTTTGGAGCACCGGTTCACCAAATCTTTATGTGTGACAACATAAATGCTCAAACCCTCATATATAGTTGCAAGAGAATAACCATTTACATTTTCTTGTTTTGCTAGCTATTTTATGTGTGACTTCTCTGCTGACCAATGACATAATTAGCAATGTTTCCATTAACTTCAATTAGCTTTGGGAGTGCGTTGTGTATATCAATTAGCTCTGGTAGCATATTGTATAAAACTGCACATTTTCCTTTTGATTTGCCAAGTGGTGACATATATCATCCCACTGGGGTTATATAACTAGATTTTTCCAATAATAAAATAATAACAATACTTGTTATTTAGAAACTCACACCTAGTGATTTCTAATGCTTATAAGACAAAGCCTAATGCAACCATTCCAGAAAACAGCACAAGCTAATAACAGACTCAACCAGCATTTCTTCATTAAAGATCTATTTCTTGCTCCCCTTTCAGTTCAGTTTTGTAAATTAATCTGCTCAGGAGAAAGCCTAGAATTTAAAGCTATAATTTACACAGGAGAAAAAACAGAATTTGCCTGCACATTTTCTCCCCTTGTAGTCTCCTCAGTCTCTCTCAAAAGTAAGTAATCTGGATTACTTTCTAAAGCTGGAAACACAAGATTCCCCCTCACTTAAATCTGCTTTTTAGCCTCATTTTCACACTATTTAGCCTAGGTTCCTCATGTGAAGCATTTATGCTAACCCAACAGCTAAAGTTGTATTGGTTGTTAATATGTATCAGAAGCTTCTCTTAGACTATATGGATTGTGAAGGTGTTAATTAAATATTGATTCTCTTGACATTTGTTTTTTTGCATTTTAATCTCTACAATTTCAGGTTTGTTCAGAAGACAATCTTCTCCTTTTCTTCATCTATCTTCAATAAATACTATTGCAGAATAAGAAGTGTGACTGTCCTAAAGGAGAGGGTAAAGGGAACATCTACCATAGTTAGCAACTCAGATAGAGAAGACTTTAAACAATTTGGGCCACCTTTTCCAACCTCTACTTGTACCTCCTGTATCTATAAAAATCTATATGTGTGAATGCAAGTTGGTAAATATGCTGCTACTCTTCTTTAAATACATATATTACATATATATCAAAATGCTGTTTACTACAACTCAGCAGACTTCATAGTTGCCTTTGAAAATTTGTCCCTGTGTATTTAATTGTCTTAAAAGGACAACATAAAGATTTAAGTGCTGGTAGCTAGAACATGTGAATCACTTAGTAAACATACTCAGTAATTTACTCAAAGCCATAATTTCAGCCATTTTTAATTGGTCAATCAATATACGTTTCCTGAGAAGATGCACATCCGTGCAGTGAAGTTAGCCTTACTGACAACAGGCTCTCTTTTTTTAGCTACATTTTGCAAACCTTTCACAAATAGTCTATGGGTCCCCAGATTTGGTGGTTTATAGATTGAAAATCCTTCATAAAATCCATTTCTCCAGACTCAGTGGACGAATGTCAATTTTTTTTCCCTGAATAATAGCATGGCAAAGTAATAAAGTACACTGAAAAAATTGACTAATTCGGGGTTTGCTTTTTTTTTTTTTTTTAAGATTGGGCATTTTCTAGAAGGAGCTGCTCCTACCTTTTGATTACGTTGCTTGAAATCACTCTAATTGGAAAAGCTAATTGAACATGACTCAATGATGAGTCAGACCCAATAGGAGTCAACGATGAGATACACTTGCCAGAAAAGAAAATAAAATTCTCGGATGTATTAATAGCAGTGTCATATGTGAGATGTTGGAGGTAATTATTCTGCTCTATTTGGTTGTGGTGACGATGCAGGTGATGGTAGTCTGCCTGGTTTGGGCACCTTACTTAATAGATAATAAAAAATTGAAGAGAGTCTGGAAGAAACAGACAAAAGCAATAAGAGGCTTAAGAGGTATTATCTTTTAGGAAAAGTGACTGTGAGATTATTATCTTAGTTATATAAGGCATTTTTATTGTCACTTGTTCACTTATGAGAGGAGAAGCAAGCAGCTTACATCACAACAGTGGCTGTGCCTACTCTCTCACCTGCCAAGGGTGTTTATTTGTCCCAGGGAGGCAACCTGCAGAGTACAGGGTCACCAGTGCTGCCCAGGGCACCACTGCAACGTTCAATCCTTGAAGCAGCTCAGCTCTTGTCCCATTGCACGTTGCCCCTATTCACCCCAACATCTCTGTAGCCTGGCCTTCAGCTCTGTTCCCACTCCTATGGTTCCAGCCCTCAGTGTGGGTTCCTGCCATGGCCTGGCAGCAATGGATCCTCTTCAGGTGCCTGTGTGAAGGAAAAAATCTGGCATGTCAGTCCCTAGCATTGCTGGGAGACACACAGCACAGTCACTGCTCTGTTGTCCCCTTCCAGGCACACCTGCATCCTTAAGCAAAAATGTACAGATGTGTTTGAAAGAATCTGGACTAGACTCATTCTCAAGGGTCTAATTAAAGAAAACTCCAGACAGGATAACCTCCTATGTGTTCATGAGACTCCTACAGACTGGGGGAGACAGCTGTGTCCCAGGACTGCCCCTGTGCCTTCCTGCACAAAGAGACGAGCAAAGGCAAATCATGCAAAGGGCTGGAGAAGATGATGATCTAGTGTGTGCATGGTAGGTGTCCTAGACTTGTGTTTCTTTGCTGTGCCTTGCTTGGAATAAGCGGACTGAAAATGTTTGGGTGTTCTACTGAAAATGGAAAACACCTTTGAGAAGACTGGCAGAGACCTGTGCACCACACCACCAGGACACACCATGGTCCTACCCATCGAGATGCAGCAGTGGTAATGAACATGCAGTTGCAATGTATCTCTGCTCATTACAGGCTTCTCCCAAGGCATCCTCCTTGGAGTGCTTTTTGAGAATGATGAAAGCCAACCACGCCCATGCTGAGTGGCTACACATCCATGGAAATACTGCTTCAGTGTGTATTTGGTTTGTGTGGCAAGGTTTTGGTAGAAGGGTGGGGGTTACAGGGGTGGCTTCTGTGAGAAGCTGCTAGAAGCTTCCCCCATGTCAAACAGAACCAATGCCAGCTGGCCTCAAGACGGACCCACCACTGGCCAAGGCCGAGCCCATCAGCGACGGTGGTAGCACCTCTGGGATAACATATTTAAGATAGGGAAAAAACTACTGCACAGCAGTAGCTGGAAGAGAGGAGTGAGAATATGTGAGAAAAACAGCTCTGCAGACACCCAGGTCAGTGCAGAAGGAGGGGGAGGAGGTGCTCCAGATGCCAGAGCAGAGATTCCCCTGCAGCCCGTGGAGAAGACCATGGTGAGGCAGGCTGTCCCCCTGCAGTCCATGGAGGTTAACAGTGGAGCAGGACCTATGGACCTGTGGAGAGAGGAGCCCACACTGGAGCAGGTTTGCTGGCAGGACTTGTGACCCTGTGGGGACCCACAGAGGAGCAGTCTGTTGCTGAAGGACTGCACTCTGTGGAAAAAACATGTGGAAAGGACCCATGATGGAGCAGTCCATGAAGAACTGCAGCCTGTGAGAAGGACACATGTTGGAGAAGTTAGTGGAGGACTGCCTCCCGTGTGAGGGAGCCCACGCTGGAGCAGGGGAAGAGATCAAAGAGGAAGGAGCAGCAGAGACAATGTGTGATGAACTGACTGCAGCCCCCACTCCCCGTCCCCCTGTGCCCCTTGGGGAGGAGGCAGAGAAAACTGGGAGTGCAGTTGAGCCTAGGAAGAAACGAGGGGTGAGGGGAAGGTGTTTTTAAGGTTTGGTTTTATTTCTTATTAACTTACTCTGATTTGATTGGTAGTAAATGAAATTAATATCCCCGAGTCAAGTCTGTTTTGCCTGTTACAGTAATTGCTGAGTGATCTCTCCCTGTCCTTATCTCAACTCACAAGCCTTTCATCATATTTTTCTCCCTCTGTCCGGTTGAGGAGGGGGAGTGTAGAGAGGCTTGGCGGGCACCTAGCAACCAGCCAAGGTCAACTCACCAAAAGTGCAGCCCCAAGAAGCTCTTGAATATGACTGCAACCATCCTCCTCAGTGACATGCTATTCATGCAGCAACTCTGCTGAGCCCCAAGTAACACAATAATGAACACAAAAGTGTTACTGGATTATGGAGGGCAGGACTGTAGATGGGTTAAAGGGCACAGATGCCATAGAAAGCCCCTGGGTGATGCATCCAAGAGGATGAACCTGTGTCACGATAGAGGAAGGGGTACTGGAATGACAAAAAGAGCATGTGCCTCTTTTACAGATGGGTGGAAAAGGAGCTTGTAAACTGAAGACAGGCATAAATTTACCACTGTAAAAGTCACAGCTGGGTAAACCCCATTTCTGCTATCTGTGGATGGTATTTCCAAGAATGCCTGGGGCAGAGAAGCCACAACGAGAGGCTCCCATCTGGCCCCAGATCCACAAAACACCTGCCCAGTATGACTCTAGTGATTTTCCATCTCTTACAGTACTTTAGTTGGCATCTTGGCAGGCATGTTTACACCACCCAGCCCATGAGGCCCAGCAAAATGAATTTGTTCTTCTCTATCTTTTGGGGACTTTGTAAAAGATTTGGGTGCTCCAATGAGCAATTCAACATTCATTCACATAAATCAAATTTGTCTGTTTGTCCAAATAACGAGTCGTGTCTGGTGGTAAAGCTCACAAGAAAAGCAATGTTCCTAGGACTGGTTTCCTCCCATCCTGGCACAGTGGTGACACAGTTCAGGTGAGTTGTAGGTAGTAGGGCACAATGCAATCCCTCCTGGTGTCTTTCCATACCAGACAGCACATAACTAAATGTGGAGGTCTAATTTCTGTAGGAAAGCAGTTAAAATGCCCAAACATACAAACATACGAAGAGCCTTCTTAGATGCCTTAGAATAACTGAGAGGTACACACAGATCTGGTCTATGTGAACGCAGGATGCATGGGAGATCTGTGAAGTGTCATCAATGGAGCTGACAAGACATCCAAGGATATCTGAAATGCCACTAGAGACATAACTGTAAGCACTGGCATTGTTTGGTTTGGCTTGGAGGAGACCTTAAAGATCATCTAGTTCCAACCCCCCTGCCATGGGCAGGGACACCATCCACTAGACCAGGTTGCCCAAAGCCCCATCCAACCTGGCCTTGAACACTTTCAGGGAGGGGGCATCCACAGCTTCTCTGGGCAACCTGTTCCAGTGCCTCACCACCCTCACAGGGAAGAATTTCTTCCTAACATCTAATCTAAATCTACCCTCCTTTAGATTAAGCCCATTACCCCTTTTCCTGTCACTACACTCCCCGAAAAAGAGTCCCTCTCCATCTTTCCTGTAGGACCCTTCAGGTACTGGAAGGCTGCAATTAGATCTCCCCAGAGCCACCTTTTCTCCAGGCTGAACAACCCCAACTCTCTCAGCCTGTCCACCATAGGAGAGGTGCTCCAGCCCTTTGATCGACTTTGTGGCCTCCTCTGGACTTGTTCCAACAGCTCCATGTCTTTCTCGTACTGAGGACCCCCAGAGCTGGATGCAGTACTCCAGACTGAGTCTCACAAGAGCAGAGCAGAGGGGCAGAATCACCTCCCTTGACCCGCTGGTCACGCTGCTTTTGGTGCAGCCCAGGATACTGTTGGCTTTCTGGGCTGCGTGCGCACACTGCCAGCTCATATTGAGCTTTTCATCAATCAATACCCCAAGTCCTTCTCCTCAGGGCTGCTTTCAATCCATTTCTTGCCCAAACTGTAGTTGTGCTTGGGATTGCGCCGACTCATGTGCAGGACCTTGCACTTGGCCTTGTTGAATTTTATGCAGTTTGCACAGGCCCACCTTTCAAGCCTGTCAAGGTCCCTCTGCATGGCATCCCTTCCCTCCAGCATGCTGACCACACCACACAGCTCAGTGTTGTCAGCAAACTTGCTGAGGGTGCACTCGATCCCTCTGTCCATGTTGCCAACAAAGATGTTAAACAGTGCCAGTCCCAACACCGACCCCTGGGGAATGCCACTCATCACTGTTCCCCATTTGGACATTGAGCCATTAACCACAACTCTTTGAGTGTGACCATCCAGCCCATTTCTTATCTACTGAGTAGTCCATCCATCAAATCCATATCTCTCCAATTTAGAGACAGTGTCAAATGCTTTGCACAAGTCCAGGTAGATGACATCAGTTGCTCTTCCTTTATCTACCTACTCTGTAAACCTGTCATAGAAGGCCACCAAATCTGTGAGGCACGATTTGCCCTTAGTGAAGCCATGTTGGCTGTCACCAATCCCCACCTTATTTTCCATGTGCCTGAGCACAGTTTCCAGGAGGATCTGCTCCGTGATCTTGCCCGGCACAGAGGTGAGACTGAATGGCCATAGTTCCCCATGTCTTCCTTTCCTCCTTTTTTAAAAATGGGGGTTATGTTTCTCCTTTTCCAACCAGTGGGAACTTCACCGGACTGGTATGACTTCTCAAGTATGATGGATAGTGGCTCAGCAATTTCATCCACTGGTTCTCTCAGGACCTGCATATCCGTCTCATCAGGTCCCACGGACTTGTGCACCTTTAGGTTCCTCAGATGGTCTCAGACCTGATCTTCTACAGTGATCAGTTCTTCATTCTCAGTTCCTAACTTTGCCTTCTGTGACTTGTACAGTGTGCCTAGAGCACTTGCTGGTGAAGAGTGAGGCAAAAAAGTCATTGAGTACCTCAGCCTTTTCCATATCCCAAGTAACTAGGTGAGGTGAGCTGAGGCCAAGGGCAGGGCAGGGCAGGGCAGGGCAGGAGGAGCCGCTGCCTTTTGGGGGCTGAGCCCTGGGGGTGGGTGAGGCAGACCTGGCACCACCAGTCTTTGCCTGGGACAGCCCTGGGCCGGGGACAAGGGGATTACTGGGTGTCCTGCGGAGCGGCCTCATTTTCTCTCGACCAAGCAACCCCAGTTCCCTCAGCTGCTCCTCACAGGACTTGGGCTCTAGTCCTTTCAGCAGCTTCATTGCTCTTATTTGGATACAGTCCAGCACCTCAATGTCTGTCTTGTAGTTGGGGGCCTAAAACTGAACACAGTACTCGAGGTGCAGCCTCACCAGTGTTGAGAAATTCTTTTACCAAACAATGATTAGCTTTGAATTTAACAAGGCCTATAAGTGATTAATATGCATGGTGAAGATATCCTAACCTTGAGAATAGAAACATCCTGGCAGGATTGCCCAAAAAGGGTTGATAAGGAAGAACAGCTTAGCCAGACAACAGAGTTGGGAAACATCCAAGGAGAAGAAATTGTCCTCAAGACTGTAAAAGGGAAAAAGAAGTGGGGGGCTAACTCCCCAAATGACCACTAATGACACTGTGACACCCCTGTGCATGCGTAGTGTAGTTTTGCAATGCCAGCATTACATAAGTGTAGTAGATATGTGGAGAGGCGGAGACTTCTTGGAAAATGTATGAATATTCATGTCTTTAAGGTATATAAAGGATGAACTTTTGGTTTAGGGTACGCATCATAGGCGGAGCTATCCCTCGTGCACCTGGCACTGTAAGAAAGAGTGCCTGCTGTTTAATACAACATTAATATAAAGAAGTTCTTTTCCAGTTTTTTGGTAACACCAGTGCCGAGTACAGGGGGATGATCAGTTCCCTAGTCCTGCTGGCCACACTATCTCTGATACAAGCCAGGATGCTGTTGGCCTTCTTGGCCACCTGGGCACACTGATGGCTCATATTCAGCCACCGGTCGACCAACATCCCCAGGTCCTTTTCTGCTGGGCAACTTTCCAGCCTCTCTTCCCCAAACCTGTAGCTCTGCCTGGGCTTGTTGTGACCCAAGGCAGGACCCAGCACTGAGCCTTGTTGAACCTCATGCAGTTGGCTGTGGCCCATGGATCCAGCCTGTCCAGACTCCTCTGTAGAGCCTTCCTACCCTCAAGCAGATCAACACTCCCACCCAACTTGGTGTCATCTGAAGGTGCACTCGATCCCCTTGCCCAGATCATTGATAAAGATATTAAAGAGAACTGGCCCCAATTATCAGCCCTGGGGAACATCACTTGTGGCCAGCTGCCACCTGGATTTACCGCAATTCATCACAACTTTTTGGGCCCGACCACCCAGCCCGTTTTTTACAGAATACAAAAAGGTGTCAGTCGTCTCACCTTGTTGAGGTAACTATGATTTATAGTTGGTGAGAATCCTAGGCATTACAAAAAATGTGGAAAGAAGAGAGATCAGAGATTCTTAAGTCAAAACTTGATGTTGAATACTTTTATTTTGGGAAAAAATTACAGGGAAGAAAATATAGACAACATTTTACTTGTAACTAAAATATTTATTAAAATATTCTAGCCTCCTTTTGAAAGAATAAATATTGCTTATGAAGTCCACTTTTCTGAGGACTTTCCTAGTAATTTTTCACTTATAGTGAAGTCTTCTTGAATTAATAGCTTTTAAAGTAATAAAACTGCTATAGGAACAGATTTAATGTACACAATACAGTACAATTAAATATGTTTTACTATATTCAAATTACTGTTCTACTACCTTAGCCATATCTAATAAAAACCTTTTCCCTTGACCCATCGAACCATCTTTTCTTAAGCAAATTATCTCCAAATGAATACATAGCTTAACAAAAGATTTTTTTTTCTCTTTATGAAAGTTATTATGGTGAGGTGTTTTTTTTTCTCTTAACCACTTTGATTTTCCCTTAGTCAATTCTCACAGTTTGAACAAGAAACTAATTTGTGCTGGGAGTAAGAAGGAAATACAGATATAACTTTTTATAACCAAATATGAGCTTTATAGATTGTCTTCTAGGGAATAATACTTGCTTTCCTATTTCTTTTTTTTTTCCTATACTTAACTTTATCATATTTGTTGCCTTTAGGAGTGTGACATTTAAAAATATTTTGATAAAGTTTCAAAGATGAGTTTCAAAAAGCAGACATAAAAGAGCAGATACTTTCCAGAACACATTCTGTTTTCTCGGTGTGCCTTTCCTAGTAGCTATACTCTGGTCATTCTGCTAATTCATATTCTGGTTGGTTTGGGATCAGATTTGTATTTATCTATGAATACAAACTGAACAGAGTTGTTTCCTGAAATCTCTGAGAGTGATAGAGGGAACATAGTTGCATATTTGCTGTCAGCTCTAAAAGCTTTTGAAGCTCGATAAGAAAAGAATGAAGTTTTCCCTGATATTGCTTGGGCTGTTCAGGTCAGATACTGTAGATTAGTTGTATTGAAAACAGTCTTTGTGAAAATCCATTGAGAGGCAGTAATTTTGCAACCACTTGAATAAAAATTGTCTCTAGGAACATTATATTTTCTAAATCCTTGGCAGTACCAAGGGGATTCTTTCAATCTTAAATGGGAACTGGAAGAAATTGTATGGAATGAAAATGGCTTCAAATGAAAATAAACAGCATGTCTAGTTTAATGCCTTTCCCACTGGATATCATAAATGACTGAGATAAATCAAGTTAAAAAATTCCATTTCACCTTCCAGTATGTTGCTAAAAGATATTTATGTTTTTATATATTTAATAAAGAAACTTCTTTTTTTGTCCTTTAAATGTTTGCAAAATGTAGAGGGTACTAAGACATTTAACGGTATGTACCAACGGTTAATGACTATGGTCTTTGTTCTAAAGACCTAAATCTTTGAGTTTTGCTTGTACAGACTGTTACCCATAAACTGTGTCTGATATGAACAGTGTTTCCACAGAGATTAGGGCTCGTCCACTTGCAGTGACTTTTTCACTAAGGAAAGCTATTCCTGTGAAATAATAGTGTTTACTTTTAGCTTTAGTATCTGAGACCTGGGCTGTGATGTAGAACATCTGAGGTTCAAATCTTGCTGAAGAATCATACAAGACATCACAGTTTCCCCATCTTGTACTGCCTAGTGAATAGATCAACTTTGGAGAATATTTACAGAGAAATACTCACTTTCCAGTAATTGATGTAACTTCGTCTACTGTTTCCTCATTCTGTCTGCCTGGGATTCTCTTTGAGCGATTGCCGACTAACTGAAGTGCAGTGGATAGCACATAGTTTAGGACATCTCAGAGTTGTCCTGGCCTCCAAAGACTCAGTCCAGTCTGGGACCTCAGATTAGACAGTCTTATTTTTGGCAAATGAGGCTGGCCTAGACATAGGAATGTTGCCCTGACCTCAAGGACTATCTTTACACCAAACTTCCAGAAAACATTTCTTAGTTTAGAGAAATTGTGGTTTAGCTCTGTAGTTTTAAAAAGCATTATTTGTATATATATATCTTATACTTCTCTATCATTGCTCTTAAAATTTACTGAAATTGCTTCATGTCCTAAGCATAATGTATTTTTGCCTTTATTTACTTTACTCCTGGGGTTTAGTGGTTGCATGTTTCTGTTATTTGTTTGGGTTGGGGGTTTTTTTGCCTGTTAATTTGGGAGAACTAAGTTTTGCTCTATGCAGTACACACATCCTGGATAGATACACTGTGGAATCATTCATATTTGACATCATTATTGTTAGCAGAAGAAGAAGGAGAAGAACAAGTCCAAGGCATCTAATGAACTAACCTGCGTTAGAACTCCCTTCATTAACCCCTCCCCCTCTCCCCTTGAAAAAAGAAAACCTATTTGGGAAAGGTGGAAAACTGGAAGTATTATAGAATGTCTCTTTAAATCACAAAAAAGCCTGTTAAAAGGCTTTTTGCAGATCTGGTGTGTCAACGTGTCCCTGCCATCCTGACCTTCATCTCAAGAGTTTAACCTTAAATTGGATTTAATTTTTTCAGAGCTGAAAGTCCATCTGCAGTCAAAAAATGTGTTTCCATTTTCAGCTACTAATGATCAATAGTCTGGCTGAGCCAGTTTTTCCTTTAATTGTGCCATCAAGGTTTGCAAGGTTATAATTTCCATTTTCAGGTCACCTACTTTTATTTTGAAGATACTTGCAATCTGATAAACTATTTCCCTTGCAACACTAACAGAACGTGGTAATGAAACTTGCCACTGGTTTCATCATATCTAAGCATCTAAACTGCCTATGGTTTGCATAGTTAGCTAATACACTTGGCCAGCATACTGGGTCCCGTAACTGCTTTGTGGGCAAAAGAATTCAGCAACAGCTACTATTGAGTTATGGTGCAGCTTTTGTACAGCACGTTTTGGGTGCAAGTCACCCAGACTTCAGCCAGCTAGGAGTTACACTGCCAGTCTAAGTTAACTCTGTAGGTTTTCTGTGGTATGTTGGCCCCAGCTAACAGCCAAGTTTATCTATGCAAATAATGATTCGCAGGTTTCCTCAGGAAGAAGTTTGTCCCATAGTAACCCTTGCCGACTGGTGAAGACTTTCACATCTCATAGCATAGCAAGGCCTAATTCAAGCTGATCAATTGGTTTGATCTTTTTCCTTTAGTTACTCCTCACCTTTCTGACTGTGCCTTGTAGCAGTCCTCACTCTGTCAGGTCCCCCCAACCCCTGCTTGCTCCACTAGCTGTTCTAGCAGCTTTTGTCCGCTCAGCTCTGAAGTCAGTGTGTGTATCATGGGAAACTAAACTGGCTGTTAGCTAACGAAAGACTGGTAAGCAGCTTTATTGCTTCCTCTATCTTTGCTTGAAACTCTTAACATAAAAAGCCTTCTGCTGCTTTTTCTCTAGTCTTTGCTCACTGAAGTTGAGAGCACATTTGCAGAGATAGTTCACAATTTCTGTACGCTGTTTTCATTATAAACTTCCTCCTACTTTATGATATAGCTTACTTTTTGGCAGAGACGCCTCTAAAATGTGGCAGCATACCACAAGCTAAACAATGGTGTTCAGACCTGAACAGAAGCTAAACAGCTACGCTTCAGACCTGTTCCTTTATCTGCCCTCCTCTCTGCTGGAAGGGACCTGAGCACACCTCTCTCACAGGCTCCTCTCTTCTCTGCAGCTCTTGGAGAAGAAAGGGCATCTATATGTCCCAATCCCATCTATATGGGATTTTTCCTTTCAGCTCTATGAGGGTCGCATAAAGGTACATGAGGTGAAACCCACCATTTAGGGTTTGTAAATTGGTTTATAATCAGTGCCTTGCTACAGAGCACACTCATCTTGAGCAGATGTTCAAAAATCACCACAAACTGCTATGTGAGCCAGGAATTAGCTTCTTTCCACTCCAGAGAGCATCAAACTACGGAGTGCAGCCACACACAGAGAGAACTTGATGCTACACTTTTCTCTCTTGACGAATGCTGAATCTGACAGATGGGTGTTAAAAAAATCTCCCATAGGAGTTGGAAAACCCTTATGTACCTTTTGAAAATTATTCCATTTCTGATGTTTGGCAAAATAGTGCTGGCTAAGGTAGCAGTGGCTTGTAAGACTTGGAATCAGCCAGAAAAACTAAATGTTAATTGGTTAAAGCTGAAATTTAAATTCACAGTGAGACAGAAAGTTGACCTTTAAGTTTCATTACCCTTGGGTAACTCTCAGCCTTGGGAAGATGTACCACTGTCAAAATGTTACTGTATTCTTAGAAGTTGTGCTAGAATTAGAAAGCAGTTGTTCAAAATGAGGCTAAAAGTGTACTGTAATCATGGAATAGTCTTATCATAGGCTGGCTGAATAAAAGATCAGATACAATTGTGGTTTACTTTCAGGAATATTAGGTGATCATTGTGGGGAGGCTGATAATTGCTTTAAGTGGTCAAATAGCAATCTCTGCTACTCAAATATTGTGCTTGTCTCATTAAAACTGCATCTGGAAGAATCATGATACTTACTTTTTCATGATTTAATGAAGGTACCATTTTGACTTCTTAGTGCGTTGTCCATTAGTTGAGTCTCTCTGTTATCAGTAGTGTCTCTGCTATATAAAATATATTATTCCTAAAACCAATTCCCCAAAAGTTCAAAGCACTATATTTATGTCTCTCACGCTGCTGTAACTGCAAGGCTTTATCTAACACATATATACATTTCCACATGACACAATAAAGATATTGATTCTAGGTTTATTCTAAACTGTCAAGTAAATAGGCTTGATCACAGCAAAGCAGAGATCCTATTGACTTTGCTGTGGAGAGACAAACAAAACTCCTAAGCTTTACCTGTCCCAAAATAACCCTCTGAAGTTCTGATCTGTGGTTATAAGAAAAATAACCCACAATCCCAGACTGGATTTCACTTTAAATTTCCATTGAGTGGGGTCAGGGGGGTTTTTTGGTGTTTTTTTGTTTGTTTGTTTGTTTGTTTGTTTGTTTGTTTTTTCCCAGTGATATCAACCAAGTATATAGAAGGAAAGTTATCTACAAGGACACTGGAAAAAAAGGACACCTCTTCGGTCTATCTTGCCTTGCAGTGGTAGCACCTCAGTTTCCCTGCAGTCCTATTCAATAATCGTGACTGCAGGGCAAGGGACTATTCAAAATGACTGAGAGAGGCAGAATCTGGCCAAAGGGCAAAAGTGATGCACAGGCAGTGTGAGCTGATCCAGTGACAAGACCAAAAATGTGCTACAGCTACTGTGGCTCTCCGCCCCCCTGCAGCATCTTCTGATTATTCACATTCCTGCTACGTATGCTTTATATTGGGATGATGGTCCGTGTCTTATACATCACCCAGCACATTGGGTCTAGTCCTGCTTACTGCCTAAGGCTAAAAGCACAGGAACAGAAGAAAGTTGAAGATAGAAGCCTGGAGCAAATTGAACAGGGGTAGTCATATACTAAGTGAACTGGCTGTACACTGCAAGACAGGTATTTGAAAGCTTGATAAATGTATCCATGCCTCACCTAAGGGTAAATTTGTCACCTTTGGGCTGGGGCTCAATAATTTTTAGATCTAGAGGCATGAGTCTGCAGCTTTTTAATAACCAGACACTTTTCTTGCCAGACATTAACCCATTGACATAGCCACAGCACAAATGCCACAAAAATAACAACAGGGAGATGAGATTGATCATAGTTCTTATAAGTAGCTTTAAAATAAGTGATTGCTTTATGTAAATCCTATTTTTTCTTCCTTTCTCCATGTCCCCATCCTTCCAGAGAAAATCAAGTGGATTCTTTTCCATCAACTCCATAGGATTAGGATAAGGTTGAAAGGGTTAAAAAAAGAGTTGTTAGAAGGTCTCTGCACTAGAAAATTCAGATGCAGATGTAGAACTGAGGAGCATTAAAATGAAGTTTGCTTGAAGTGTCTGGAATTACAGGCTCAGTGGACAAGCCCTGCTGACATGGCAATTGAGTGTGTTGGGCAGCTGCTGGGCAAGGACATGACTTGGAAGACACTTGTGTGTCAGCATTTGAGGAAGGAAAAAGAGGCACTATTGGCTGCATGCATGCACAAGGAAAATGTCACATTTACTTAACAGTCTGTGACAGCTTCTTCAGAAACCCTTCAGAACTGGCATTTCCTTCATGATGTGGATGATGCAAGGTGAGTGTCGGGCTACTGTCTACATTAATGACTGAATTGTTAGTTGTTAATCCTCTGGAATAGGGGACTTGTAACAGGCACAGAGCTTGGACCATCACTTGGGTGTGTTAAAAGGAAGTTTCTCATTCTACTTCAGTTCTTTGAGGAAGAAGTGAAAAATTAAAAATGCATGTTCTGCCTTACAGAAGAGAGTAATCATGACTGTGTGGAAAGCACGGCAAGCTGCAGCAGTGACTCTCTGCACAGCAAAGCCTGAGGATTCCCATTTACAGATGAAGCCAAGGCTGTGAGGAGGAGCAGGCTGCTCTTTCCTGCCCGGTGTAACAGCCAACTCCAGGAGCTAAGACTGCCCAAGAGTTGTTACTCTGGTGCTTTGCATTTCACTGAATGATAGGCATTGTCTCCTGATGGTACAGTGCCAGGTTTACCCTCTGAATGGGATGGATTGGGTGATTTAACAGCTCTTTTTCTTTGACTCCCTCCCTATATGAATGTGCACAGTGAACACTTAAGAGAAACACACCACAAGTAAACAAAGAGTAGAAACAAACAACAATGCCTAAAACCAGAAAAAATAACTTTGAAAGAACAGTACTCTTTTTTTGTTGTTGTTTTCAACCCCTTAAATTCTCTTGTCATCCAGAGAAAGTAGTAGGTCTTTGATTCCAATTTCTCTGTCTGGCATCTGTTATTAAATTTCAAATTTATTTCCTGATCAGGGAGCTCAGATCGACTCCATCTGAATTGGAAATTTCTCAAAAGGTGAAAAGAGCCCCTGAGGAATATTCTCTCATAGGAGTAAACCTCACCACAGTTTAAACAGCATCTGTAATGCAGTGCTTGATACTCTGTGCTGCCGTCCAGGAGGTAAAATGTATACCTTGCTATCCTGTGGGAGAGAAGGCAAGGTGTCCTCAGTCCTCTGGACTCTTCCTGCTCTGATGAAGCCACCAGGGTAACTCGGGCAGCCCAAGGAACTAAATTACTGTAGCACAGACCGCTCAGACCCGCTTACAGGCAGAAACACTGTGAAGAATTGTATTAATAGTGTCCGACACTATTAATGTGGCAGGGCTTGCTGCAGGGATGGCACTCATACAGCAGCAATTTTCTCTGAGAAACAAAGCAATAAGCAGCTTGCAAATTTACATCAGGCACTCTGTGCTTTAAAAATATTAGGGAACACGCTGATAGAACAATGAATCATCTACTTCAGCTTATCTAAGATTTACTCAGATGACTATGAAGTTGAAATTAAGAGAAATTTTACTGCAGTAAAATGTGGCTGTTCTATCACAGATATAAATCCTTGCAGAGGATCTAAACAGGTGTTGTCCAAACAACAGCAATTAAATCATGACAAAAACCATAGGCACTCAAATATTAGTAACATATTGTAACTGTAATTAAGTACCATTTGTTTGTTTTAGTAACAAGCTGTAAAAATCAACACACAGAGAAAGAAGTACTGCAGAAAATTAATTAGTTATGAATATATTTGCCTCACAATCCACAGGATAGTTTGAATGCAAGTATCCAGGGTGTTCCTGTGGAATGTGCTAATGTGTACTTCAAGCATTGAAAATGCTTAAAGTGTAAAGTTCACTTGAAAAGAAAGAGCTGCAGAGCAGATGAGGCATCAGAGATATTCTTACTTCCAATATCTATCTACTGAGTTATGACAGTTTTCTTTACACTTGCAAGTGGCCTGAAAAAGGCCTTATATTTGCAAGAGGCTTCCAACCCTGGTGATTGAAACATACTTGTTCAGCTTTAATAAACTTTCCTTGGTCCAAATTTTTGGAATAAATCTTTTAATGGCATTCAATAGATGTGATGGCTACAAACACCTCTGTTTTTCATCAGCAGTATGACAGGGAAGACAGGTTTGCAGCCATGACATCCATAAAATACTCAGATGTTGTGAAATTCTCCAGAACTGTGGCCACAGGTGTCATATGTTCAGCCAACCAATAGGGTTGGAAAACAATAGATAAAATTCCAGGTAGAAAAGCTTTGCCTATTTTTTTCCAGCTGCATCTGCTGCTCAGAGAAAAGATACTGCTTATCCACACAAATTTTGCTGCATATATTTCTCTTGTCATTTTTTGGCTGAAGTTATTGCCCAACTTCAACCTTAATTTAGAAAAAATCCCAGACATCCCAAGTGCTGCTGGTCGTAAACTTCCTTTCCCCACTCCCCTTCCACACAAAGCTCTTCCTTACCTCCTCTAATCCTTCTCTAAATCTAAGAAAAGATAATTTTCAGACTGGTTTGCAAATGAGACACTGCCCAGCACTCAGGGTGAATGCCAGCACCCTACATCCCACAAGCCTTTCTGCCTACTCACAGGCATCTCTAGCACAAAACACACGGTCTGCACATAGTGCAACGTGTGCCTGCAGTGTGCCTTCAACAGCTGCGCAGGCGAGGCTCCATCCTGTGGTCCCTGGCGATTTCCCCTTACTGACGGTGACCGTGCTGCTGCCTTTGCTGGATGAGAGACATTACAAGACAGAGAGCAGGAGGCCTCAAGGACTTCCAGTGGAGCTGTTGGTCCTGCTCCCAGTCCAAACCCTCTTTCTCCTGAAACCATCTTTGGAGAACAGCAGGAACCATTCCTCAACCTAGTATTACACCTGGCAGTGAGCCACCCTTGTCATAGACACCAGTACTGGTTCTGCTCCTAACCAGCCTCGTCCAGTGTCTCAGCTAGTCTCCTCTGCTTGTCTACAGATTTCTTGGCTTCAAAGAGTGGCAGCTACAAATGTGTCATTGAAGAGAAATAATGAGAGGCCTTCCAGACATTGCCAGCTTTAAGTGGCAAACTGTTAACTGCCTTTTAGTCCATTAGTCCTCCTTACACATCTGCATCACCAGATCCACTTTGCACCTGTATTCATGCCTTTATAAAGCGCATCCCCAAAATACAATTTGGAGAGGAGCTCCGGACTGGAAAGATCACTGAATAATAATTAATGTTCCTGTGTCCTGTGGCTGGAAAACCAGCTCCTGGGTCTTGGCTGGTGACCTGTGCATCCTCACAGCAGCCCAGTGCTCCACAGCTCCACATACCATGTTGTATGATTTACAATGAGATTTTAATCCTCAAGCTCTAATCCATCTTCTTAGTTTCACTTCAGTTTTTCCCAGGCTCCAGTGTTTTTTGGGCATTCCTGTTTGGTACAGGTGGTTGAGACATAGCCTGATAAAACAAAACTTTCAGTTTGTGGATAGGAGTGTTTCTTTAACTTCCCTTTTATCAAAGGAACAACAATCTACATTTGTGGTTTGTATATGATTTAAACTTTTTGTTTCTAAAAGATCAGAGTTAGTGGAGTGAATGAGGAAGTAACGGGCTTTTTTTCTGAAATGTTCAGTGTAACTCCAGAGATGATGTGGATTTTGTGGAGATGATCAGGGTCTGTTTGAGAGGATGTTGTGTTGCTAGGAGACACTAATAACAAAGTACCACGAAAAATATCTGCTCTTTTTAAATTGCACTTGGGCTAGGAAATGAATGAATAAAAAGTAGATTAATGAGCTGGGGTATCAAAAATATCAAAGATTGCAAGAATATTGCATTTCTATAGCAAAAGCAGTGTTAAGTGTAAAACAATGCAGTTCCAACCGAAATGTGCCATAAAGAGCAGAACAGGCACTGTGGATCATTAAGAGCTTGATTAGAGGTACACAGATAGCCTGAGTCAAGAACATGAAGGAAACATGAACAGAAAAAAGGTTCATGCAAATGCATGGTTGTTTCAACTTGCTGGTGTTAAACCAAATTCAACAGTATACATCACAGATATCTTCATCCAGTTAATTGATTAAACTTACTAAAAGAATTTACTCACTTCTCTATAGAACCACAGAAAGTGCAGCCAGAAAGGACATGGAGACATCTAACCTATCTCAGTGTCCAAGAAGATCAGTTAAACATCAACTATCCCTGGCAGATATTTGATTAGGCCATTCAAAAACCCACTATTAATAGGGGCCTCTCCTCCTCCTCAGGCAATCTTGTCCATTGCTTCCTTTTCCCTCTTGTTAGGAAGCTTTTCCTAATGTTTAAACTTAAATCTGTCTTGTCAGAGTTTAAGCCCATTGCTCCTTGTATCCTCAGTTGACATAAAGAATAGTTTATGCATTCCTCTTTTCAGCAAGTGTTTACATACTTAAAGACTGTTATCATGTCTCCTCTCAGTCTTTTCTTCTCTAGACTAAATAATCCTAATTCTTGCAAGGTGCCTGCATCCATCATGTTTTCAAAGGCTCTGATCACTTTTGGTATTTGCTCTGGAAACTGTCCAATGCAAAGGCACTTTGTGTATAAAAATCGGATAACTTCTCCTGGACTTTGGAAATAAGTGAATGAGAAAGAACACAGGTTTATTAATTCATAGCCAAGGAGACTGGCTCAGGAAAACAGTGCATATTTTGACAGCGCAACCTTACATTTTCAGGTCAGCAGTAAGTATTCAGTCTCATCTGTGATTACCCATCACAAAAAATAAGAGATGCCTGAAAATGTCAAACAGAAAATAAGAGATGCTTTAAAATGTCAAATGGCTTCTCACAAGCCAAAAAGTCCAGAGAAAACCAGTCCTTTTTCTGGAAATAACTGGCTGTAAATGGAGATAATCATCTTTCTGTTTTCCTATGTTCTCAGTTTTACTGAGGATCTTCACCTGCAAAACTTTTGTAAATTAATTTCTATTGTGGTTGTATTGTCATGTCTGGAAAATGGTGATGTTATAGTTTTAAGATTTTAATCAAATAAGATGCAGATTCATAATATCACAAGAGCGCTTCATACATTTCGTGCTTAATGACACCACGAGAACTCAGCAGCTATACTGATGTGATAATGTGCCTGAAAGGGCCTCTAATACAGCGGTATGATAATAGCACAGCCCCATCTCCCTCCTTTTCTTTTCAATTTTGCCATTAAATGTGAAGTCAATTAAGAAACAGGAAAATGATGTTCAAATATAATCATGTGACTGAGAAAGCCACAGAGCAAAATTCAGAGTTCAGGCTGAAGCACAACAAGCACCAACCAATTATGACTGAATACTGCCAAGGCATTTGTCCAGAGGGAAGGGTGAATTGTGTGCACGGATGGCAGCGTGTGATGGCCCTGCAAATCCACGGGTGTTCAATGATTCACAGCACAGAACTGGAACTTGTATCTGCTGCTACATTTCATGAATAGTGAATTCAGGTTCAAGTGGCAGCCTTACCTCAGAAATTATTTCCGTATTTGTGTTAGCAGCAGAGTCAGGCTCTATAGTAGCTAAACATATCTCAGCCCCCAGTATTTTAACTTCCTTTTTATTTCCATAGTGATGGATTCTTGAGAATCCAGACCTGCCAGAGCATTAGCAAGTGACTGATGCTTTAAATGTCTTCACTTTTATAATGCAAGACGTGGTTGAGAAAATTTAAAAATTACTCAAGACAAGCAGATTTCTACCAAATCCAGTTACAAACAAAATTTGAAAAAGACCCTGTTCTTTTGCTGTAAGTTGAAAATCCACTACACTGAAAATATTTGAGAAAATCAGTTAAAATTTTAATTGATTTTTTTTAGTAATCAATGTACTTTTCTCTTTTCTGGGTATCACAAAGGCCTGGGGACCATAATAGAAACCACCTAGCAGACTATGGTGGCATCTACATTACTGGATGAAATAGGGCAAGAGAGAACTGGCGTGGTGTTCTGGAGCTGCTGGGTCTCTTCATGGTTGTTTTGGACCATACCTCCTGGCTCTCCCAGACAGAAAGCCCAGGATTTGTTCAGGACCTGTTTTATTGAGGGACTGTTTAATATACTATCACATGCATCTCAGAGCATAGATGAAAGTAAGCTAGGTTTGGCTAACTTGCCAAAGTGTCCTTAGACACTGCCCCAGAAGGCCTTGTGGTTTAAGAAACACCCTCAGACCAAGCACTCAGACACATCTCATACAGACTTGTTGTCATGTTGCAGAAATACCATGCCCGGAGGGCTGCGAATAATCCTTCTCATGTCCAAGTATTATGTATGAACCAAAAAAAGAAAAAAATTAAAAATACATTAGAGCATGAGGAGGCTGTCATCTGTGGTCCTGAAGACCCCTCAGCCTTTGCAATGTCACAAGTGAGGTGCTGGCCCAGGATGTGGGTGGATTTGGAATTGGCAGCATGATCAGAGACAGAACCTTGACTGATGCAGAGACTTCTGTGTCAGTCTTTAACATAGGCTAAAACTTGGCTCACACATCTGATCTGCAAGGAGGAGAAAAGGGAACGTGTCCTCCTTGCTCAGCAACAAGGTCAGATTTTATTGTCTGGTGCGTGACTGTATATTGAGTTTGTGTGGCAAAGTTTTGGTAGCCACAGGGCTACAGAGCTGGCTTCTGTGAGAAGCTCCTAGAAGCTTCCCCCATGTCTGACAGAGCCAATGGCAGCCAGATTCAAGATGGACCCACAGCTGGCCAAGGCTGAGGCCACCAGTGACAGTGGTAGCACCTCTGCGATAACAGAGTTAAGAAGGGAAAAAACGTGCTGTGCAACAGCAGCTGGAGGAGAGGAGTGAGAGGAATGACTCTGCAGATACCAAGGTAAGTGCAGAAGGAGGGGCAGGAGGTGGTCTTGGTGCCAGGGCAGAGATTCCCCTGCAGCCCATGGAGAAGACCATGGTGAGGCAGGCTGTACCCCTGCAGCCCATGGAGGTTAATGTTGGAGCAGATATCCACCTGCAGCCCATGCAGGACCCCCACAGGAGCAGGTGGAAACACCTGAAGGAGCTGTGACCCTGTGAGAAAACCATGCTGGAGCAGGGCCCTGGCAGGACCTGTGGCCCCATGGAGAGGAGCCCAGGCTGGAGCAGGTTTGCTGGCAGGACTTGTGACCCTGCAGGGGACCCACACTGGAGCAGGCTGTTTATGAAGAACTGCACCCTGTGGAAAGGACATATGGAAAGTATCCATGTTCATGAAGCACTGCAGCCAGTGGGAAGGAGCCCTGTTGGAGAAGTTAGTGGAGGACTGTCTCCTGTAGGAGGAACCCCAAGCTGGAGCTGTGGAAGAGTGTCAGGAGGAAGGAGCAGCAGAGACCACATGTGATGAATGGACTGCAACCCTCATTCCCCATAACAGAGTAACTTGGTGGGCATTTGGCATCCAGTCAAGGTCAACCCACCACAGACAGTCTGTGTGGCAGCCCCCAAATGAGTACATACTTCCTCTGCTGCCATGCAAGTGTTTTGGATGCTGCCAAACTTCCCCACAACTCTGCTTTGCCCTGCAGTTCTGTCTGGTCTCCCTCCTCCATGAATAAACAGGTTATTCAATGTCATGCAAAACCCATTTCTCTGCATGAAGACCTTGAGGATTACAGTGGTTTAGCGTCTCTCCTTGTGTAAATGAAAGAATGAGGCAGATGCTCTGAAGCAGGTGAATTACAACCTCTTAAACTGCTACCTGTTTTGGTAGGGGCATATAGCCTAGTCTTTGATATTGCTTAGTGAAATGAAATACATTGAAGAAACTGTCAGCAGTTCTGTGCATGGCTCTTTGGTATAAGTTAAAAACAGCAAAGTTCCTGAGAAAATCTATAATCAGTGGCTGCAGAATGCTTTATCAGACTGCTTTCTGTGTATTTACATTTTTTCTCTTTGATTAAAATAAAATTCTGTGTTGTTTGTATTACAAATTTGATTATTTGAAACTCACTCATCTACTTTGCACTTTGTGCATCCTCCCAGAGCACGAGCTAAACCAAAGGAAGTGTGTTTTTCAAGACATCACTGTGTAATGGTTCACATGGCAGTATCAGCCTATAACTGCTCTCTACTTGGCAATCTGTCACTTTAATGTAGTGCTGCTAATAAAAAATGAAATATTTCAAAACTTAAGAACACTGATCACAAATGTTACATTCAAGGGTTTTTTATTTGTTTGCTTTTTTTTTTGGCCAGTCTATTCATTTTATAATTTTTCCATGTCACTCCTGGAGATAAATGACAATTTTCTCACCACTTTTTACTGCACAGGAAGTGGTACACATGAATTAAAAAACAAGTGTTCTAATAATTCCTGTGAACGACTCACCTCATACTTTCTTATAGCTGTGGTTCTCAAAGATGGCGATGTATCAAATAGCATGTTGAACAAGACTTTAACCTCACTTTATACTGCTTTATGCTTTCTTTTTTCCATAATGTATTTCTGAGTACATTATGGGGTTCCAACCCTTGGAACCATAATGTATTTATTCACATCAGCTCTCACATCATCACAACATTGTGTTTCTGGAAATAGTTTTGTTTTGTTACCCTCCCACATCACGTAATATTTCAAACAGTGGTATCGTAGTATGAAAAAACTGACTATGGGTGTAGTTTTGCTGTGTGGCTTCATTCACCGTTATAACAATGCCAAAAGTTACAGCTTCATTTTATCAGTATGTTAAAGTGATTTGCCTTGTAATAAACAAAAACATCTCAACCTATTTCTTTAAGTTCATCATGGCTTTGAAAATTACATTTAAAATGCAACTGCAATAATAATTTTCTGCAGTGATCATCACACAGTTAGGAGCAGGGAGAATGGGGACACAACATTCTTGAGCTGTTTCTTCTGCCCAAATTTTAATACCTATGAAATAGAGGGTTAGAGGATTTTTTCTTCTCTGGGTTACCTCACCTGCAGTTTCCCTAATTCGTGGCTGGCTAGAGCCAGTGTGTGTCCTCCAGCACCATCTGCAGTTAAAACACAGATATCATTAGGCACTATCGCTAGGAATAAGCACCACAGGCCAAAGTTCCTGTCAGGGATATGATATAATCTGAAAGTCAATGATAAAGCTCTAGTTACTCTTCAAAGCAATGAAAGTGTTGTTGTTCACTCTCCTTCCCCCATGAAACTCAAAGAACAGTGTGAAATAAGAAACAACTTTCTCTAAGCTGGCTTTGTAAATGCAGCCTTTAATTATTAAAACTCCACGAGCGGTCTGTCTAGATTCATCTTTAAACATAGAGGCTGACTCTCCACTGGAGAGCTTAGGTGAAATGAAGAGGGAAGAGCAGCCAGCAGGGAGCTGATTGCAGGTCCTTGATCTCCAACAGGTAGCCCTCAGGGCATGTTAAAAAGTCATAAGGGCTACCTTTAAATGTTAGACTACAGAAGTAAGCCCAGCATGGTGCCACAGCCCAGCCCTGACACTTCCCTGTAGCCTCCTGCCTTGCCTTCCCTTTCACCAGCTAGCCAAAATGCGGCTGGAGAGCCAGCAAAGCTGAGAGGTGGTCACGAAGGATGGTTTCTTCTTTACATCCTTAATTTTACCCTAGTAGAGATACACCTGTGTGGAGGGAAGTCTTCAGGCAGAGTCCCCTGCTTCCTCATAAAACCCAGACCTCTCAGTTCTGTGATATTAATTGTGTCTGCAAGAGCTTTACCTCACCCACCTCTCTTCTCAGGAGGAGAGGAAAGGAAATGAAACTGATAGGTGTGGTCTATGTTTGTAAGGCAAAGCCCACAACAGGGCGTATTTTCAGTTTGCCACATTTATTCTTTCACTCTGCTATCAAAAGGAAGGATTTCTTCCTGACTGTGCAGCAAGGAACTGTTTGAGCAAGGTGCTGCCGTGCACCGGGGTGCTAGGGGTGCTAAAGGTTCCTAGCATGAAACAGGAGATGAGGTTCCTGACAGCTGCAGGTTCAAAACCCCTTCATACAACATGCAGGATGTGAGCTTTGCCATTTTCACCTGGCTACATGCCAGCTTAAAGACTCTTCTGCCTACACATCCATCCCTCCACTTCTGATTTCTAAGAAAATAGGTCATTCTATTTTGTTTTTACCTTCCTCAGAAAAGCAGGGTGTTATTAGCAGAAAAAGCTTTCAAAATTAGTTTTCCAGTTTAAGTCAGTATAGAACAAGCAGTGACAAAAATAAGACTGAGAAGCAGAGGTAAGAAAATGACATATCTATTTACATGTGCATACATATATATTGATGTATTTATGAGAAAGGGAAGAGGTGTGCCACAAGGGGATGGGCTGTGCTGTCCGCCTTTCTCCTCTGATTAATTGCCTTGGTGTCAGGGAATTGGTCCATCCATATGTATCTGCCAGCTCAATTCTTTAAGTTTTCTGTCACCACTTAACCACTGTTCACCAGCGTGTCAAAAGCATTTAGCAGTCACACATACTTGCACAAGCATAGCTGGGAGGCAACCAATAAATCCATCTGCTTTTATTAATTACATTAGTGACAGGCTCTAGTCAGGGCAGAGGAGGAGAAAGACTTAGTTTAAGTGCCTACAATGGGCAGTTTATATGTACATGGTGTACAGACATTCATGCTTCAGAGCCCAAAGAAAGCTGTGACTAATGAAGCTTTGGAAAAACTTTCTTTTACTGGCACTTTATTTCATAATTGCTCAGTATAAAGTTTCTTGCCTTCTCCTCTGAATCATCGTCTTTGTGGACTTCAACAGAGCGTGACACTTGGTGCAGCTCTAGTCTGAACTGGTTGGAGGTATGCTGGGTTCCTGACTTCTGCCACCTTGCTGCTCTTACAAAATGTTTTGCTGATTTACAAAAAAAGGAAAAAAATATGAGTCAAGGACGGGAATGTAGTTTCTTCATCACTTTATTTCAAATATTAAAATTTAAGCCACTGGCAACTAGCAAACCAAGAAGCCCAATGTACAGTATGGTCTTCATGTTTTTTATTTTCTTTATACTATATTAAGTAAATGAAACAGGATTGTACCATGCTGTGAGCATGGTCTCACCAACTAGTTAGCCAAAAGAAGATAGAAATGGCTGTACTGGATCAGACCAAAGTTCTAACATGTTTGTTTTTCTCTCAAATAGCAGCTAGTAATGGACACCTTGGAAAGAATATAAGAACAGGCAAAGCGTATAGTGAAATTTCCTGCATATACCTTCCCAAACAAGTCCTTTTGCACTTAATATCACAACAGTGAAGTCCAGTTCCACTTTGAACTCATGTACATTACAGCAACCATAACAAATTCCAGAGTTTGTGTGCTGCAGGAAGAATCACCCTTTTACTATTTTGAATCTCCTAGTTGCTACCTTCATTCATTTCCTCCTAATTTGTGCCCTGAAAGGGACAGTGAAGAGCCACCCAATTTTTCCCTTTCTGTGCCACTCAGGATTTGATAACTATCTGTGACATCCCCTCTCACAGGGGCCTCTTTCACAGCCCCAGGACTCTCCATCTCACCGGTGATTCTTCAAACAGAGGCTGTTCTCCACCTTTGGGCAGCCTAATTGTCCTTTCCACTTTTCCCCATTCTGCCATAGCCCTGTCAAAACGGGAGATGAGAACTGCAGGGAGTATTTAAGGAGCTAACGCATCCCAGACGTGTGCAGAGGCACTGGGACGTCTCAGCTTTGCTCTCCAGCCTTTTTCAAGTCCTTCTTAAAGTTCTGTTTAGATTTTGGTCACTACTAAGGTCTTAGCTGACATTTCATAGACCTGTTATGCTTCTAAGATCCTTTTTCAGGGCGGTATTTGAAGGGGAAAATCAAATTGCAACTGCTCAAAAATAGTAATTTGTGATGAAGGAATGATCTGGCATGGAGGGCAAGAAGGCCCATCTGTAGAAGGGGTAAGCTGGCTGGAAGCAGGGATGCCAGGGACAGAACAACTCCCTGCAAGGGAGTAAAGTTTGCAGATGAGGTAGGAAATGACGCAGTAGCGTCTTGTAACAAGTGCGGAACATGAGTGCTCAGGGGCCGCTTTTGGTAAACAGACCTGGCACTGGGGGATGGACCCACGGCCGGGCTGACGCACCCCGTGCCAACACTCACAGGACTGGTGCTGGTGTAAATGTACATAAGGAATCAGTTCATGCTGCATCTTTGCAAACACCTTGCAGAACTACTTATGGTGGTAGGACTGCCCAATGCATTGCTCATTAAATCTCTTTATATTTAAGTGCAAATATGTGTTTAATTTACTTCAAGGGGTACAATAAAAATTTCCGCACATAACATACATTTCATAATGCCACTGTGTGTGGAAGGAAAGTTTTTCCCACCTGTACATGTCACTTTCTGTTTGTCTGCGCTGCGATTGAGTTGCTAGCTCTTTGTTCAGTCGGTCAGTATCATTAAATCTTTTGGCAGCTCTTCTCCATAATGCTGGTGCTGTGTTTCCAGTCTATTTATTGGCCTACAAGGCTCTTTTCCTGTCTCTCTTGCTTACAGCAGACTTTGGCTTCCTCTTTGATTACACCAACTCTGAATAAGGCACAGAAAATCTTCAGGCAAGGACTAGTTGTGAAGTTTTGAAATAACTCAGTTGCTGCTTTCCCCAACTGAATTCTAATGGTATCTTTGAACGTCTTGTGTCCTACTTAAAAAAGCACCACAGGGGTCTTTAATATATTTTCCAAACTTTCCAGAGGAAAGTTATATTACCTGGGAAGGACTGACACGCTTGTCTTAACAAATATTTGGTTTAAGCATAGGACCTGTAAACTAGATGTAAACATAGCTAACGTAGATCAACACAAATGATCAGTAGGTATCACCCAAATGTGAAATTACAACTCAGATCATACAGGTTACCATTTCTCCTTTAAAAGAATATTATTTCTATCAGGTCTGTCGTAAGTATGACTCAGTGAGTTGCAGATGAAATCAAACACATCAGATAGGCATGGGCAAAACTGAGGGTCACTTTTGTACTGAAAAACTCTGTCCTGACTTTGCTAGTTGATTTTTATACTGCTAGAAGGGAGCAGGGGATCTGTTTGCATTATTCAAAATACTGTAAGTGGATCATATATCCTGCATCTGTCTCTGATCTGAGGTTTTTAAGTTCATTTGAAGTTGAAACATTGCATGAATCAGGGAGAAGTAAAAGCCCAGTGTAGAAATGCCAGCTGAATTAATCTGAATGCTGAGCTCCAATATAACTGGGAGTATCCCATCTCTTAATTTAGTAACCTTTAAATCTTGCAAAAGGGTGGACAGAAGAAGGAAGTATAGCCTTCAGATTAACCTGTCTGTTAAAATGGAAATTAATTTATTTTTCTCTGCATCTGTACAGCTGACAATGGACTGGGCTCTATCTTCAACCTGCTAAGTTGAGGCTACAGAAAACTTTTTCTCCAATAACCAGATTTGCTTCCCTGCTTCTTCATTTTTCCAAGGAAAAGCAAGATGTCAATTTGTAGTGTCCCAAACAAGGTGTACACCTAAGTTCTAGATACCGAGTTAATGCGGAAGCCTGCATGTTTTTGTCTCTCCCTGTCCCTAGTGGGACACAGGAATGAAAAAATGAAAGAGAAAACAAAGCAGAAAAACCACCAAGTGGGCACAATTTTTTAAGGTCTTCTTCATTCCTTGATCTGAGTTAAGACAATTTCCTGTACTGAGTTAAAGGCATAAATTCCAGTAGGTTCTTCCCTTTTTTTCCTCACTCTCTGTTAATAAAAGAGCATAGAGCAGATTCAGTCCCAGGGAGGGTAAGAGCCTAAGTCTGCTGATTCATCATTATTCATTACAGATTTAAATAACCACTGTCCTTTAAAGGTTCCTGAAGTTTTAATTCACTTACAGCAAGTGCAAAAAAGAAAACCTGGGTAAGTGAAAGCCCATTTAACCTTTCTTTTGCAATTTGAAATTCATTATATTTAGGTCTTAGGAATGAGCATTTTTACTAGTTCATTTATGAGGTGAAGCCATAGATTTTCTATTTTTTTTCCTTGGTATTGCACAAGTAACCAAAGAACGTATCTGGCACCCGGAAAACCTCAGTCTCTGCCTGCAATCAGTATGCTAGCTTTAATTGCTGCTTACTGACTGCCATGCAGTGTTCTTGTTACTGTTTGATAATTTACAAAATCACCATAGACATCTGGTACTTTGAGAAGCCTCATGCTGTACAGTGATTTCTTATTTGCCATCAAAACAAGTTTCCTTAACATGGAAAACAGTTTCCACAGTGTTTCTCTTTTTATCTTCAGATGAGCAGAAAAGACGCCTGATGTGGCCATAAAGACCGTGCGATGGATTTCCCTCCTTTTTATTTATGGTAGAATGCTTTTGCACTTGTACTTACAGGGAAGAAGCAATGTCAGAAGAAAAATAGAAATGGTTTTATGAATTTTCCTGCCTTCTGATGTATAGAAACATTTTAATAATTGTTTTGAAAACCAATGTTACTATTTTTAATACTATTTACTTCAGCAGGATAGATTGCAACTTACTGTGAGAAGGTTTCCTGTCTGATATTTTCACCAGCCTGATAGTCAAAGAGTTCTCTGAGTTCAAGAAGGTGGAGAGGAAAAAAAGAGAAAATAAGGTATGTCCCAATTTTATGTGTGCAACAGCTCAAATTCACAGAAGCACACTCAAGACAGCACTATGTACTGATCAACTCAATACTAGATATTTCCATGGGAAATCTGGTTTTGTCTTCAAGAGAGCAACGGAATAGCAACAGAACTAGTAAGTTTCAAGAAGCTAAATTATAGCAAATTGTCAAAAGTTTGTTTTATTCTCAGAAAAAGTGACTTTAGAGTTTCTCAAGTAGGAGAAACCTCCTGAGTGACTTGATAGAAGTTTTCTTTGTCTCCACAGATATATGAGTTCAATGAAGGTCATGTTTCTTCAGTGTGTTATATGGACCAGCAAGAATCTAGAATCCAGGGATAAATGAAAGATTCTGGAAGGATGCTGGATGCAAATGATAACCAGAATTTGAATTTGAGGGAGGGTGTATGCTTGAGGAGGAAGGGAAAATGCAGTTCACCTTAGGAACTCATAGGGAAGAAATTAACTAAATATATCTGGAGACAAGAAGGAAAGTAGCTTTTATTAATTTCCTATCATTCAAGTCCTGATTGTATCAAACATAACAGGCCACTTTATCAAAGCTAGCAACTGAAACAAAAAGTAAATGAGTAAATTAAATGTCTTCCTGGCTGTAAGTAAGTTAGTACAGATTTGTCATTGTCTGTGAATATTCATAACAAATAGAATGAGGGACAAAACACTCCTGCTATGAAAGAATTGTTGAAATAGTCTGCACAAGGAAGGCAAGAAAATATCCCATGAAGTGTACTCCAGAGAGTAGACAGATCCTGCAGGACAATAACAACAGCTGGTGTCAACAACAGGAATTTGTTTCTTATGACCATGCTCTGAGGCCTGAGGAATGCTTGGAATAGATGGGATCCACCTGACAAAGTGGGTCAAAAGCATCTTTGCTAACAGGCTGGTCAACCTTGTGAGGAGAGCTTTAAAACAGTGTCCTAGTTTTGGCTGAGATAGAGTTAATTTTCTTCCTAGGAGCTGGTATAGTGCTGTGTTTTGGATTTAGGATGAGAATAATGTTGATAACACACTGAAGTTTTAGTTGTTGGTAAGTAGTACTTATACTAAGTCAAGGACTTTTCATTTTCTCATGCCCTGCCAGGGAAAAGGCTGGAGATGCGCAAGAAACTGGGAGAGCACACAGCCAGGATTGCTGGCCAGGGTTAAGCCACAACAACTAGGAATGACAGGGAAGGGAGACCAGCAATCAAGTAAGTGGTGCATGGGATGACAATGGGTGCCGAGTGATGGGGACAAGAGAGACATGGTCATCAGCTGTATGGGGCTGAAGGGGGATCATCTCAAGTGTATGCACATAAATAAATCCACCGACAGGACAAGAGGCAATGGGCACAAAGTACAACACATGAAATTCTATCTAAATGTAAGAAAAAATCTTTTTACTGTTAGAGTGGTCAAACACTGGAGCAGGCTGTCCAGACAGGTTGCAGAGTCTGCATTATCCAAGCTATTCAAAATCTGACTGGACACGGCCCTGAACAACCTGCTGTAGATGATCGTTTTTTGAACAAGGGGTTGGACTATATGATCTCCAGAGCTGTCTTCCATCACCAGTTATTCTGTGACTGTGCATCCTGCATTGCTCCTTACGTAACAGTTTTGTCTTGTTTCTTGATAGCACTCAGCTTGCAAGGATACTAAATAGATATTTATATGGAAAAGCTTCTGGCTTGCAGGAACTCTTCCCTAGCAACTACTCCATCTGAAAATTATCACACATTTTTTGGAGTCCTGGTATGCTTTTAATGTCATTGTCACAGACGGGAGCACAGGCTCAGTGGCCAGCACTGGGGACAGATCAGAGGCAATGTCTATTTAAAGGTTGGAAAGCATGGATTTATTTACTATAACATTTGGTAAATCTGTTACAAGACAGGACTTGGAAGAATAAAATAATATATTAAAAAAAAAAGTGTTGGTAATCTGAGTTAAAATACTGGAACAGTTCACACATTTTAGTGGAAAAAAAGACAATGAAAGAAGTGTTGTTCAACTACAATACTCGTGCTTCTCCCTCCTCCCTACCTCTCCATATATGAGAAAGGAATTAGAGGCAAAAATCCCTCAATATATTTTAGAAGAGTATGTATTAACTTTTTCCCCTTCACTTATACGTACATTTTCCACAGATAATTTTATAACTCTGGTTTCAAGCACTGACTTGAAAGGATGTTCAGTCTGATTTGTTATTCTGAACTGATAGAAACTCATTGGATTTGGTTTCACCTTCTGGTTTTCAATTTGTTTTTCAATTCTTTTTGTACCACCTGAGTTTCAAGTTCAAACAAAACAGAATCCTTAGAGTGAGATCCCCCTCAAATCACTTTTCCCTACATTAAGACAAAATCACTGATTTTTGCAGGCTTGCAAAACATTCACAAACCCGGGTAGTTTCACCTCTTAGCAAGCAAAGCTAGAATGTTGAAAAGAAATCTGAAAATGGACAGAATTATGTGGATCTTAACCTGACCCAGTGCTGCAGATTAATGTAGTTTTGTTCATTTTAGCAATTTATTTCTGTTGTCAGTAAAGCTTCACCACTTTCCTAAGCAGGTGAAGTATTGTCCATGCTCTATTATGTAAAATTGAAACACTGACTAAACTGAAAAAATACTGTGTTTACTTCACAGCTTCAGAATTACTAGTGGAAGTCAGTGTTCCTATAATTGCCAAATCCTAAATTCCTCACATTTAGAAAATAAGTCACTTGAGAGCAAGTTGTTCTGGGCACATCTGGATAAATGTGGTCCTGAGCACAGAAAGCATTTCCCATGTAGTCTGCTACCCTGTGCACTTCCACTGAGACAAATTATCAAGAAAAGGCAAAAAAAGTTGCAGTTGCTTTTAGTTCGGCTTAGGTGCTTTAGTGGTTGCTGAATAAGCAACTTTTATTAACTAAGAAATCTGTAGGTGTCTCTTCCCCATTGCTCAGGGAAGAGTTTTATTTGTGTTACAATAACTACAATTATGTCTTGAAATTTCCAAAGACAACAATAGTTTTCTCCCGATGTGTTAACTGTGAGCTTTTAAAATTATCTGAGGACTGAACAAGAGAAGGGGTGGACGACTAACCCCCGTCCTGAGGGTTCAGCCTGCGCTGATAGGAGTCATGAATGAGAACAGCACAGTCAAAGCATAATAGTCAGACTGGAAATATAAACACGCAGACTCATCATCATCAGAGAAACAAAGAAAAGGAGCCCTTGATAGCTAAAGTAAATCTGTCTAAGAGATACGTAAGACTAAACTGCAAAGTTTTTGCAATTGGAACTAAAAGAGGTTTACACCAATGCATGACATTTTTTTTTCTTTTGAAAATATGGCAGTCACTAAATCTTCTCATTTTTTTCTGGGCGAAGAAACCTGAACTTCAGAGAAAGGTTTGTATGTAGTGCTCATTTGTTTACAATTGGAATCAACAGGTTTTTCTTATGGGTTCTCAAAACAAAGTCCTTTGTGAAAGTGTCAGCTGTTCTGCCCTGTATCTTGTCCGTCATGTTCTCTTACCAATGTGTATAACCTTTTGCAAAACTGGGTTGAGCATGAAGGAAGAATACTGGACTGAAGAGTGGATCCTAGCCTTCAGGTTGGGGTAGGGAGGAGTTGGATGGGGAGGAGAAAGTTGGGGGGGGGTGTGTGGTAAAACTGAACCTGAGGACCCAAGCTGCTTTCACAGACCTGTAAGTCTCCTGCACTGAAGAAGATACGTGACGAACCTGAAGCCCTGCTGTGGCATTTGCTTCTGGGCTTCTGGCTGCAGAATGTCCTCAGTGTGTCCTCGCCTTGTCTCTGATGGGGCTGCTGGCACAGCACGATCTTTTGATGGGATCTTACTGTACAGGGACCTTAGCTCTTCTGGGGGGTCCTTCTGGTCCTCCCTTTTGGGAATGCTGTCTGCCTGCAAACCCTCCCCACCAAGGGCAAGTTGCATTTCATTATGTTTTACTATTTATTCAAACTGATGTATAAGAGCATGTAGATTGTGAAAAAAATATAAAAACAAAGATGCTGTGCTTCTTCCCTGGCCTGAGGATCTGATGCAGTTACATTACTGGTCATGTCACCCATCGTGAAAGCAGTGTAAGAAGCAGTGAGGAGCACAGTCTCACTTATAGACACACTGAGGTCAGTGCTCAGTTGTCAACTGGGAGGTAAAAACAAAAGTCAAGTGGGAGGCTTGTGAAATGGTTGAAAAGATCTTCAAACATTCAGCAGATGAGGTCTCACAAGAAAGCTGTATTGATATAAAAACTGTAAACTGAAGAACTGTTTTCCATTTGCTGTTGCCACTGAGTAGTAACACGTCAGTGGAAGTTCAGTTTTACAGTACGATAAAGCCACGGATTAGCAATTAGACAAGAGGGTCATTGCATTGTCTGGCTGGTTCTGCTCCATGACCTGAAGTATTCTGTAAAATACCTATCTATAAAGAACTAAACCTATACAAGCAAAACTCTAACAGCATGTTTTACAATCAAAGGTGAAGAATATTCCGCATTTTAAACTTAATCTTCAAAGCTGAGTGCAAGGGAACAGCAAGTAGTGTGACAGTGCTCTCTGGTGGAAGCAGAGCACCGGATGGTTCACCAGGCAAAACGGAGTCAGTGGTCCTGTGAAGTGCTCTCAGTGCAAGGATAATAAAAACGGGGAATGCAAGCTGCCAGAAAACGTGTATTCTGCAGAACTATTGAATCTGCTGAACTGCAGATGATAATGGGAGCTGTGAAACAGTTTCAGAGGGGAACGGAGCATGTACTAGNTAAAGTTTATGCCTAGATCTGACACGATTTTCTAAAGACATTCTTTCTGCAGTAGGATATCAGACCTGGTCATACCACTGCATTTGGAAGCTGCTTGGTACAAAGTCAGACACTGAGACATAAATATTCCTGTGTTTGTATCTTCTATTTTCTGTTTTATTATTAGGTAGATGAACGCAGAACTAGCGACTACTCTGAGCCTAAGAGAAGGCCTAGCAGGCAATATATCAATCATAAAAAGGCCTTACTGTTACTGTTTTAAAAGTATTCATAATTTTCCACAAAGTTTGGAAAGGGGTTAGTAAAAGGTGATATAAAGTCTGTTTACTCTGATTCATTTATTAGCAAGAATATCTCTCAAGGTTTGATTGAAAAGCACAGTCTTGGGTTTATCAGTAGGAAACGTCCCAGAGAGATGAACAGATGGGATAAACATACAAATAAATAAATGTGAAATCAGATATACATGTACATATATAAGTTCTTGGAATTTATTTTAGAGTACTTCATAGCAGTAGTGTCTACAGGCAGAGAATGAGATAGCTCAACGCTTCATTACTGTTCAACTCCAAAATACAAAAATAAATCTTTCCTGTGCCAAAGGGCTTAAATACTAAGTAGAGAAGAGAAGAGAAAAGGAGAATAAGCATAAAGTATTATTATCCCCTTTGACAGGGCTGAAATTTAGGTATAAAGAGCCTGAGTCAGCAAAACACATAAGCGCATGCTTAAGCACTTTCTGTTCTTCAAATATTTTTATGTATTTTGCTGAATGGAAAGACCATTAAGCACATTCCTATCATCTTCATTGGATGAGGGTTATTTGACTTGTTTACATTCAGAAAGGACTTCTCAGGCAAAAACAAGAATTTGCCTGGGAGCAGCCCTTTCTAGACCTAGTATCCTAAACCCCTTAATTTGGAAGTTTTAATCACCCAAGGCAATCTATGCAGCCTATGTAGAGTAAGTAACTGGATTTAGTAAAATTCCCAACAGGGCAAAAAAAGTCCTACATTATCCTACCCCAAAATGTATGCTGGGAGCATGGCAGGAATTTTTTAAGGGAGATGTTTAAGAGGGGGACATATCACAAAACTGCAACTGATGATTCCTTTGCCAGAATGCCATTGTTTGGGTCAATATTTGCTGTACAAGTTAATCTTGGCTGAGCATTAACATGAAACAAATGTGTCTCATAGTGATATCTGCCAATATTTAACAGGGAGCTCATACAAACATTTCTCCCTTGGCGTTTCATTAACTGTGTTTCAAGGACCTGTGTCCCTAAACACAGGAGACTCAGGGCAATGGAAATTTGGGCATTTCTTCTTCATTCTCTTGGAATCAAGCAAGAAAACAAGCCAATGCAACGTGGAAATGCTGTCCCTTTGTTCCAGAGTACACTGATAGCCTGCAGGAAGTTTGCTGGTGCAACAGAGCACATCTGTACTTAGAGGACAAAGAGAGACTTTAGTATTTCTAGATATAGGTGGAATAATTCAGCTCTGAGTTAAATTTTTATATGATTTTTTTTTTTTTCAACTGATCGCTAAAGCTAAAGCATCTTTATGGAGACTAATACAATAACATTGGAGAAATGTGACCCTGGACCAGCAAGAAAATGGTTCCAAAATTCCATTTTACTTTGTTGTGCTATTTCTAGCTGGACATCCAGAGAAATTCCCTCCTGCTTGTGGTCAGACCAATTTTATTGCCTATATGTTTGGTGGTTCTGGTGGCATGGAGAACCAGGTCATGCACAGTCACTGCAGGGCCAACCTGTCTGCCTCCACTTTCCAACTCCTGGATCCTCACAGGATACTCACTTACTTTCTTTCCCAGATTACTAGTTGCTGAACAGTAAAGGTGACTGTGTCACCAGAAATGAATACTAGTTGCCATCTGTATGAAAAATAAATCACCATGTATATCCTTAACGTCATTATTTATGTTCATCCAAAGGTATTTAGAAACTGGACTTTTCAATTTATGCAAACAAGATAAATAAAGAAATTGTTTGCTGGAGCTGAAGGAGTTGCCTCTTCAGGGCTCATCTGTTACTCCTGAGAGATGTCAAACAACTCTCCGATAAACTATATGGTGATTCAAATTCAGATCTATGCTTTTTGTATCTTTTCAATGCCATCATTTTCTGCCTATGAATTGAGGTACAGGTACTGGGTTTGTCTATTTACCCATCAATGTTTTTGGAAGTTACACTGGAATTATTTTTTTTCCTAAAAAAACTTACTTTCCAGGCAGACAGAGGAAATCCCATTCCTGTACTGTGATTCAGGTGCTGCAATGTAAATGATCCAATGTTTTACTGACTTAATTCTGTAAATGAAGATGAAATTATTCAAGGAATTTCCTTGAGAAAATAAATGTATGCACTTCTGCAAGTCATTCACAGAAAAATTAGATGCAGCAAGTAAAAATTCAGTTTAACTTTCCCCTGTATTACCACATGGTGGCCACATAACCCCAGCGATATGGGCTGCTGCTGCCGTGACATAAGAAACCATTGGTAATGGCAGTATCTGTTTATGCACCCCACACGAAGAGATTTAATCTACATTAAGGTCTTCTGTGCAAACTCACAAACTCACTAACATCTTCTAAAAATTCAGGTAATATAATTCCACAAACTATGCAGGCTGATTATTGGACTGGTCATTTAGACTGAAACTAGGTGTAATCAAAATACTGGAAGTACAAATATAAATGTATCTGAATTGGAAAAAATCTTGTGGAAATCCTCAAATTCCATTTTTCAAGTTCTTCTGAAAATGATTGAATTTACTGTGATAAACTATGATATTTTAACATTATTCACATTTTACTTCTAATGATTACAACATATAATGTAAAGATCATTAACATCTTAATGATGCATTCATTACATCAGTTGCTGTATTAAAATTTATTTACTTTAAAACAAATATCATGTTTGTTCTGTCAAAATATTTCCATAGAGAACTAAGCTCAACCCCGATGCAAGATTAGAGTGGGCACAGTTTTATCATTACCACAGTGTTTTCCTGGTTCAGTCCTCAGCACAACACCCAATGCCCCCCAGGCAGCTGGGGATGGCATTTGGGTACTCCAAACAAGGACCGCAGGAAGGGCACCAAAAGGGTTTGAAACACATCACCTGCTCCCCTGGGATGCCTGGGAAATGCTGGAGAGCCTGAATTCAATCAGTTGTCAAAACACGTGTCAAAATTCAGAAAGAATTACATGTCAAGGCCAAATAACATAGAAAATAGGGGGAAATCCACCTGTCAGACTTTTAACTAGGACCGACTGGAGATTGTTTTTATTTCCCCCGGGATTAGTTTGTCATTCTTGGGAAAAAAATCAAACCCTGAAAAAATCAAAACCTGAAAAAATCGAAACCTGAAAAAATCAAAACCTCAGCACTTTCCAATGAACACGCCAAATAGTGAATCAAAAACGCTGCCATGGGACGTCATAAGAATTGTGACTGTAATGCCACAAGCATTCATCATCTGCTGTGAGCAGGGTCTCCTGCAAAACAGGGCTCTAGGTAAGGGAAAAGAACTTGCTTGTCCCTGCCGCACTGTGAAAGAGGTCCTTTGGCCAGGAGCCTGTCCCTTAAACTGGGTGGAGACATGAGGCAACTGAACCACATGTCCCATGAGGCACTGTGGCATCACCTCCAAAACAAAATATTGTACTTTTTGACAAAAATCCAGAATCTTTTCAGGTTGAGGCCTTTTTCTTTTTGGGTCTAAGTAAGTATTGAATGTCGAGTTCTGATCTACTCACAAAGTCAGAGGAATTATCTCAAATAAAATTGGAAAATCTACTGTTTAAAAGCAACCTTAGTTAAACTTAATAAACCCCTTTAGCCTGCAACACTGTATGTCATAAACAACATCAGTGGGGAGAGCTTTCAGAAGGGCTGTTCAGCTTTGTCTTAACCTGTGCAACCTTGTGGAGATGATCCAGCTTTTACAAGGTTGCCTGTTACAGATTCCTAAACCAATGCCTACCTCTGTTCCTGGAGCAACAAGAAGCAGATTTGACAAGCCACGGCTTCTCCATTGCAAAGTCTCATCCCCACTGACCCATGACCCATTGCACGGTCCATCTGCCCAAGTATTCTGGCAGGGCCCTTCCCACTGCCATGTTGTGCTGCAGTTCTTCCCAGGTGACTGAAGCTTCTGCAGAAAAATACAAACTGACTATCAGCACTGACATGGTATGGTTTCCTTCCTCACTGCAGAGAGAACAAATTCCAGCCTGGGTTAAAGTGGAACGTGGGGTGGGCTCAGGTCCCTAGATGGGTGAGCTAGCCTGAAATTCAAGTACCTAGAGAACCAGCTGGTACAGACACTCTACTTTCTGCGAACGTATTTTTCTGTGTAGAAGCCCAGATATAAAGCACCATGTTTAAAAACCTGCTGGTAGCTCCCCATGGAAAAGAGATGGTGAACAGAACAAATTCCCTGATGGACATAGTTATTCAGCCAAGGGACGAGGACAGGTGGGATGGGGACACTGTGGATGATTTCTGCCACATCACAGACCCAAATTCATGATGCCAGAAAATGTCACTGAGGGACTATCACCCCGCAGCTTCCCACACCTTTTCCTCAGGATTTTTGCACCAGGCTATAAAGTCGTGGGATTTAGGGCAAATTTACTTTCTTTCTGAAATGGCTTTGTAATAATGAGGATTGTCTTGGAAAACTGGAATCATGGCTTGCATATTCCTGAGAAAATGCCTTCATTGAGAAGAGATGCATTTCAGGGAAATACCATTATTGTTTCAGGTTGCCCCTTTGTGCGTTCTGTAAATCTTCAAAGTGGTTGTGATTATAATTCATCTGAGCCGTGGGCAGAAGGAGACATTTCTCCCAAAAGAGGGACAGACTCCATGTGTGTGTGGTCCAAGAGAAAGCAGCTTTAATCATGTGCTGAGAGTAATAGGCATTGTACTGTGACTAAATTTACTGTGCTTTCTGGCAGACTCTTTCTGTGGGGAAAAGTGGTGCATTTCAAGCTCTAATCTTTGTTTTGTCTGTAGATTTTTCACTCTTTCTATACTAACTTGATACTAAGGGCCTGATCTTCACAAAATGGGGCCCAAAGTCAGCATCTGCTTTTGCAAACTCGAGTACCCAGCACATGTGCATCTGAGTGCAAATCAGAAGTGACTCACAAAGAGCTCTGAACACGTGGCTCTGCAAAGTCCCTTTCTGCTTTTGTGTAGGTTAAAGATTTTACACCGCTGTAGTTATGTTTCTGAGAATAAGATGCTGGCTGTTTAGTTCAGAGATACATTTTATTCTCATCTCATTGCCAAAGGCACTGAAATATTGAAGTACAAGCACGGTGCCAACTGTGTGGTTAAATTGAAGTCCCCAGCTCAGCTTTTCTACAGATTTAATTGGCAAGGCTGCAGTCTTTTCAGATCTTTTCAGATTTGGTCATCCTCTTTGTACAAAATTAAGAGAATTAAGGCCAAATCCAAGCATAAAATAACACCATAAGACCCTTATTGTCCTCATGAAATGGACAAACATGACGTGTTTTGCTTCATTTGATTTACACCATCAGCATTTGGAAGCACAGTCATTGTTTAGCAGAACGTGCCAAATGTTTTCTATTTAATTACACAATGCAACCACAAACTCTCCTAGGAAAAGGTTTCTTATTTATTTACTTAAGTTGATGAGACACTACCAAATAATAAGACATAATTCTCAGAAAAAAAATTCTTGAAGAAGCAGCATTTCTAAGCAATGTAAGAACAAATTAGCTATATGGTTTGTTATTTGTTTGTTTGTTCTTAATTTATCCAAGAACAAGACAGACAAAAGTGCAGAAAATGGGACTGAGGCTGTTTTATTTTAATCACAGTAAGTACACAAATCTACAAAAGAATAGGGAGATAACACTGTAGTGAATTTGTGTGTCATTTTATGCTGCAGAGAGCAAGTAAGGAGTGTGTAACTGCTTCCTTAGTCTTCCTTCTCTCCATCTGTTCTTCTGTCCTGCTCACTGTCTGTCACAGCCAGTCCATCCTGTGAATCTGGAGTTGGACTTTACTTAACTCTGAAAAGAAAGTTTCTCATTGTCATAAAATGTAACTAGAGTGAGTAGTTCAGATTCTTTCAAAGGTAGATTGTACTTTTATGAATAAAAATATCATCCGAAGTTGTATTCTCTTGAGTCATAAGTATAATCCTTTAAGGCATAAACTGATCACCAATAGGCTTGACAAAGGAATGTCCTCGGGCAGTGTATTATTACCAGTGATGAGTGATAAGTTATGTTATTTTCCATACAGAAGTACTGAATTGCAGTCAAAATGGTCTTTTAATTTATTAGAAAAACATGACAAGGAAGAAAAAACTGTAATGTCTTTCCAAGAAAGACAATCTCTTGTACACAAAGCATCCACTCAGCATGGACAAGGCAGCAGGCACAGTGCTGGAGTCATTTTCAGATGGCAGACGGTTTTCAGATTTAAAGGAACATTATAAAGTAACCTTAAATTTATCACTAAAGAAAGCAAACCTGCTGATCAGAAAAAATGAACTCTTTCCTCCTCCAAAAATATTCCCTTGAAACTCTCTAGCTTGTACCCTCTGAAGGTTTGTTTTCCATTTGCTTTTGTATTCCATTGCCTTTGGTGAGAAAGGCAGCTTGACCCTAGTAACTCCTTCTCTCATATTTGTTTTTTACAGGTTTTGGGGGCTTTGGGGTGAGCAGTTCCACTCATGACCATTACATCACCTCCTGTCAAACAAAACATCATGTCAGGGGAATGAGAGCAGTTGTCTCCCCTTTGCAAGAGGAAAATGGACTCACTGGCAGCCTGAGGCTGATGAATGCCCATAAACCACTCAGGGGCAGATGGGTAACAAAAGAAAACTAGTGTTTTCAAAGGAAAAAAAGTGGCCTGCAACACCCTATGGCATGGCTACATGCCCTACATGTGAAGAAGGCTTTAAAGTTGCTGGGGAAGGGGAACTTCACTCCATACCACTCCTACCAGTTTAATGCCAGTGCCAGCAAGTGCTCTAGCCAGACTGCCCAAGTCACAGAAAGCAAAGGCAGGGACTGGAAGAATGAAGAACCACCCTCTGTAGGAGAAGATCAGGTTCGAGAATATCTCAGGCACCTGAAGATGCACAAGTCCATGGGACCTGATGAGATGCATTTGCAGGTCCTGAGGGAACCGGCGGATGAAATTGCTAAAGTCACTATCCATCATATCTGAGAAGCTGTGACAGTCTGGTGAAGTTCCCACTGACTGTAAACCCCCCATTTTTAAAAAGGGAAAAAAGGAAGACTATAGACCGGTCAGTTGCACCTCTGTGCCTGGCAAGATCATGGAGCAGATCCTCCTGGAAACTGTGCTCAGGCACATGGAAAATAAGGTGGGGATTGGTGACAGCCAACATGGCTTCACTAAGGGCAAATCGTGCCTCACAAATTTGGTGGCCTTCTATGATGGGCTTACAGAGTAGGTAGATAAGGGAAGAGCAACTGACGTCATCACCTGGACTTGTGCAAAGCATTTCACACTGTCCCACATGATACTCTTGTCTCTAAATTGGAGAGACATGGATTTGATGCATGGACCACTCGGTGGATAAGAAATGGGCTGGATGGTCACACTCAAAGAGTTGTGGTCAATGGCTGAATGTCCAAATGGGGAACAGTGACGAGTGGCATTCCTCAGGGGTTGGTGTTGGGACTGGCACTGTTTAACATCTTTGTTGGCAACATGGACAGCGGGATCGAGTGCACCCTCAGCAAGTTTGCCCACAACACCAAGCTGTGTGGTGTGGTCAGCATGCTGGAGGGAAGGGATGCCATCCAGAGGGACCTTGACAGGCTTGAAAGGTGGGTCCGTGCAAACTCCATGAAGTTCAACAAGGCCAAGTGCAAGGTACTGCACGTGAGTCGGTGCAATCCCAAGCACAACTACAGTTTGGGCAAGAAATGGATTGAAAGCAGCCCTGAGGAGAAGGACTTGGGGGTATTGATTGATGAAAAGGTCATCATGAGCCAGCAGTGTGCGCTTGCAGCCCAGAAAGCCAACAGTATCCTGGGCTGCACCAAAAGCAGCGTGACCAGCGGGTCAAGGGAGGTGATTCTGCCCCTCTGCTCTGCTCTTGTGAGACCCAGTCTGGAGTACTGCATCCAGCTCTGGGGGTCCTCAGTATGAGAAAGACATGGAGCTGTTGGAACAAGTCTAGAGGAGGGCAACGAAGTTGATCAAAGGGCTGGAGCACCTCTCCTATGAGGACAGTCTGAGAGAATTGGGCTTGTTCAGCCTGGAGAAAAGGCGGCTCCGGGGAGATCTAATTGCAGCCTTCCAGTACCTGAAGGGTCCTACAGGAAAGATGGAGAGGGACTGCTTATCAGGGAGTGTAGTGACAGGACAGGGGGTAATGGCATTAAGCTGAAGGAGGGTAGATTTAGATTAGATATAAGGAAAAAATTCTTTACTGCTACAGTGGTGAGGCACTGGAGCAGGTTGCCCAGAGAAGCTGTGGATGCCCCCTCCCTGGAAGTGTTCAAGGCCAGGTTGGATGGGGCTTTGGGCAACCTGGTCTAGTGGATGGTGTCCCTGCCCATGGCAAGGGAATTGGAACTAGAGGGTCTTTGAGGTCCCTTCCAACCCAAACCATCCTACGATTCTATGATTCTGTGGCTACCATCCCAAATGGATGTCCCTGGACATCACCAGGGAGAAGGTAGTTAACAATGTCATTTGCCAGTTCTTAGCAGTTGAGGTGATGCACTGCTGGACATGGTGGGGGTGGTGAGAGACCTTGTGCCCTTGGCCCCCAGGAGCTCTCCCCACTCGTCATGGTGACAGCACATGTACGTGTGTGCTCCAGCAGCAAAAACGTGACAAAGTCCCAACCAGATCCCCAAGACACAGACTCCAGTGTTCACCCCTCCCCAATTCCTCTCCTCCATGTGCAATTGCCTGAAATAGGGTGTATCAGTCAAAGTGCCTTTAAATATGTTACACATCCCTGGTCATTATTTTAATTTTAAACTATTCTGCAGAACTAATTATTTTTAATGTTGCTTAAAAAAAAAAAAAAAAGTGTGTTACAATAATATTTTCAACTCTAGAAATTCCAATTGAGAACTCTTATAAAATTACCAACGGTCTTTGGAATTGCAGCTCAGAAAGAGATATTTCCTTTTATTACACTCACTCCCTTCTTTATATAATATTTAACCCATGGAGCTGTAAAGGTTATACAAGCTGCATACTTTGGAAGGTTTATTCCTCATCCTGCTGTTATGACCCACAAATAAGTGACTGAGTAAGTAAAGCTAAATAAATGAAGCTGGAGAAACACAAGCCAAAGTGAAGTATTGCTTATTCTTAATCCTGCCTCATTTGGGGCACTTCTTTGTGAGAATCCCGAAGTAGCTGAAGATCCCTTCAAAGAAAAGCTAGTTATAGAAAACTTATCCCCGGCGCTCATGTGACCAGGTAATGTACTCGATTCACACAAACAGGTAATCCACAGGGCTGCACTCTAGACGGTTAAGTGGCTTTAACGTAAACTCCTATTGCAGAGGGCTGGAAAGCAGATAAAAGCTTCATTTGTCTTCTGAGCCCTTGCCGAAAATCTGCCCATTATACAGTGCAGACCTGTATGAAGGCTCCTGGTGCCTTTTTGATGTGGGGGACGGCTCACTTTCGTTGAGGAGTCAATGACCGGCGTGCTCCGGGCTCGATTTGCCCGCTCCCCGTGGCAGGAGCAGACCGTGGGCAGGGGCTTTGCTCTGTCACCCGGCGTCAGCGAGCTGCAGCAGCCGCTCAGCCAGCTCAAAGGCATCGCCATGGGAGTACACGTCCCTCGCTTCACAGGCAGGGAGAGCAACAAAGGTTTGCTTATGACTCCCGTGAAAAATAGTTTTTTTGTGTAAGGATATTTATCATCCGCTCATGTCATCGTTCCTGGGTTTCTGGTGACAGTTGTGGCATGGACAGTGTACAGAGTCTTTTATCTGTGAATGTTAACATTGCTTTGAAGACTAAGCATGAAATATATTACAACAAGTTTACTGATAGAAGAGCTGGAATGACTTCATAAGAGGAGAGGATCACAGAAACAGACACATAACTGTTTGTGGCCTCTGTTTAGAAAATAAAGCTATGCTCAAAAGCACAAAACTAACTAAACAAATTTTTCATTTGTTTCAGAGGTCTGAAGTTGGGACCCAATCCATCCCTCAGTGAAGCCAGCAGGAGTCTTCCCTGCAGGAAGCAGGAGCTTTTCATCCAGCCTCTGCTTAGTCTTAAGTTCTTTGTGATGAAGCTTCTTTCCTCCTTTCCTGATAATGCAGACAGGTTTCGATGAAGTTGGCATGCGGTACACATCCATCACACCCTGAGACATGAGCTTCTAAAAGGGATGCAGGTACCCAGAGCCTCGTCCCTGGGAGCAGGGACATCTGTCCTTCCTCCCAGGTGGCTGCGGTGGAAAGCGGTGGGATACTGTCAACCTCCGCATCTCCGCTGCCTCCTGCAGCTTCTCATGCTCTTATGGTTCAGGAGAAATTTTATTTCAAAGCTCAAATTTTTGCAAGTCTTGTTGATTCTTCCTGTTTTCTTTGAATGCCAGTTGTTCCAGGATTAAGTAAGTAGACCATCTGATTGACAAAAACTACCAGCCTCGAACCCAGAGTTTTGGGCGCATCTTCACAAACCAATAGTGAATACCCATGTCATCTAACAAAGCTGAATCTGGCAGGATGATGTTAATATCTAACAGCAGATACTGGTAGCTCATGGAGATTGGTAAATGCACATTCAAAATCCATGTTCTGGAAATCCCCTCAGTTTAAAAAATGTTCCTTTCCACTAGGGGTACTTGTTAAGTTTGGGGCAATTTGTGCTGCTGCTGCTGCTGCCACCGTTAGAATATTGAAAATGTGTTTCTGAATTAAGTTAATTCATTACTTTGCAATTCTGAGCTTCTGGAAGCAAAAGCCCATGTGGGCTGCTGCATGCCACCGCGATATGCTGCACCCGTTCCACAGTCTTCGAAACCTTCATAATCTTTTGTGTTTGCTGGTAGGGGCAGCCCACCCAGCGTAAAAAGGCATGCAAATGGTTTTAACAGACAAGCATTGTGTTGACCAAGGTTTCCAGTGTTAAACTATCCAGAAAGATTTAGACAAATTTTTCCCTATGGTAAAATGCATATGTTAGTTTAAAGATGAAGAGAAATGAAATGTGTTATTTATAGCCTGAAATATCCTTAATATTACACACATGTGTATTTCACTTAATCATTGTTTTGATAAATGCCCACACTGCTAAACACCTAATGTACAACAGGATGTGGTTCCCACTTAAATTAGCAGATGCTATAGTTTCTGATTGTTAATGATGGACCTGTTTGCCAATAAAAACAACTGATGGATCAGCATGTGTGAGCTACTGAACCTCAGCAAAAGCCCAAACTAATGAGAGAGAGAGAAAAATGCTTCAGGTCACAGTCAGCAGATGGGAACTGGCCAGATGTCTGTCTGGGGCAAGGAAAGTGCAGCATGTATTTAAATATATATCTACGTTTTTATATAGCAGCAACCACTGGGAAGTTCAAATACTTGGACTAACCAAAGCAATGGTTTTGAAGTTTACTTTTGCAGTTGAGGGACAAAAATAAACATAAACGGCACATCTTCAAATCTGAAACTTCAGCTATCAGATGGCACTGAAATGGTCATTACATGCAATTTAGAACACAAGAAATAAACTCAAAATGTTACAAGTCAGATGAAAGGTGCATTAGGTGATTTTGGCAACATAAGATACCATCTGTGAACAGCTGAAAATAAAATTACGTTTTAATTTTCTCTTATGTTTTTATTAAGCAAGACACGCTATAAAATGTAATATGTCTAAACAACATTTTTTGCAAAACTGTGACACATGCAAACGAATGGAGAATATTAGTTAAAAAAGATGAAATTGTGCCATTTCTAGTAAAGAACCAAGTTATACAGTTACATATAAAAAGCTAAGCTAGCTAATTTCCTAAACATGCAGGCAGTAAACGTATGATTGAAAATGTCAGGATTTTTTTAATCACATGCTACTGCAAAATTACACATATCATATATCTCTGAGTAAAATAAATAAAACCTGCTTATTTTTCACTGAAAAAAATTGCACTTCTGCCCAGATTCAGCAACCTGGTCCCACTGTCTCTGAGAGATTTATTCATCAGCTAAAAGATACGCAGATGCTTAAGTGCCTGACTGGACTGGGGCCTATAAGGCAAAAATTCATTATAAGTAGAAATGCAATTTGTTCGTGGATTGAAGCAATTTGACCATTTCACTTGACTCCTCTGTAAATGGAATTTCCCTGTATGCAGTTCACAGCAAGCGTATTTTTCCACAGGGATCTGATCCAGACCTCACCGGAGTCAATGACCATCTTTCCACTTGCTTTGCCGGGTTCTGGATCCATCCCCAGCTGCGAGCAGGGTACGCCTGCCTGCCAGCACCAGCCCCGGGCTTCCCTCAAACTCAGGGGCTTCTCGGCTGATGGGTGCTTCGCCGTTACGTTGAGGGAGCCATAGTACTCAAAAAGGAAGTTGCCATGAGGAAAACAGTTGTGTCATGCTTTTTGATGTCAACATTAAGCAGGAAGTACAGGAATTTTCCTTTGGAGAAGCCCCCCCTAACCCCTTAGGACATTTGGGTGCAGAAAGGCCCCAGCAAGGGCAAGATGCAGCGGGAGACAAATGGGGGCATTTTTGCCAAAACCTTGCCTCCTGCTCTTGCACCTGGAAAATGGGCTCAGATATACCATAGCAGTGGTAAGAAAATGCTGATAGCAAGTAGGGACGGTGCTGAAGGGCAAGAGGAAAAAGGAAAATGGGGGATTCTTGGCTGCCAATGTCTTCCTTGGCTAGCGCAAACAATGTCAGATGCAGTATGACACAGATACACCCATGCCGGGGGAAGAAAAACACCCATTTCTGTGCCTTTTCTCCTGCCTTCACACCTTCTTTGCTCAGACAACGTCCTTGTTAGTCAAGAGCTACAGCTAAGACAGCTGTAGGACAGGAGCCTGTATATCATCTTGCAAAAAGTTTCAGGAAAAAACCACCCTGTGAATCGTCTGTCATGGTGTGTGTGCTTTGTATCATGCACGATATTGTGTCTAAAACATACACCACTCACTCATTAAAACGTCGGAGAGAAAGGTAGAGGTTATTCAAGCACAAGAGAGCTCCTGTTCGATGGTTTGACTGAACAACAATAGAAATCTGCACCTGCACAAGTTTCTGCCAAAACTGATCTCACACAACTGTTGATCTTGATTAAATTCATTAGACTGGGAGAGATGGATTTCTATACATCTTATTGTGCGTGTTTTATGGGTTATGCTCCTGGGTGGAATATAAGGTGTTTTTTGTTCAGAGGACTGTAGGAAAATCATGCTGAGACCCAGGCCTGCTTTAGAATTCAACAGATTCAGCAAAAACTTTGGCCAGGACTTATTTTGGACTTCAGTAAAACTCTATTATAGGAGTTTCCGTAAGTTTAAAGGAACTGTCTGAGAGTTTGTATATATTATAAATCCTATTCTGTACAGATTTTGCCTGCAGTAGCAAAGCAGCAACATTTTTCAACGATTCTGGCTTAAGTTATAAAGCTCTATCCCGGAGCGATGAAATTAGAAAAATATTTTACAAAACCAGAACACAGGTCACATATTTGCAATATCTTTCTTTAGCATTAGCCCTCTTTGAAAGGAGTTTTATGTCACAGCTGCACAGCACACATTGACTGGTTGCATCCAAAATATGGAAAATAAATCACAGGTTTGTCCACTCATTTGATAACGTAAGGAAAACCAAGCTTTCCTTGCTGATACTTATTCCTCCCTTCTACCTGTGCTGTGGGGATGTGTCTTTCTATACGCATAGACAGACATACAGAAACACACACATCTAATTTCTGCCTTTTCACTTTCCTTTGATTTACTGTTGTGCAAACAAAAGGCTTGAAACCTGATTATAATCTTACTAAGTTAATCAGGCTGTTTATGTCAGTAATTAATCAATGTTGCATGTAAAGGCTCACAACCTGCCCCAAGGTATATAATTTACTCTTGCCTTTCACTTTGCATCATCATTTGCATCAGTACAAAGGGAGTGCAAACGTGTGCTGCTGTTTTCTCTGTTCACCCTTCACTCATTTTGCACAGAGGTATACGACAACTGAAATCCATGGTCAGCAGGAACACAAAAATGAAGTAACATCGCAGCATGAGACATTTGGCGTTGCCTGATGTGAAATGGAGTGGTGGCTTTGCCCATGTCCCGGTGAACACAGTCCCCACCCCACCAACCTCCCCTGCCAGCAGAGCACCAGGCGGTGCTCCTGTCAGCAGGTGCGTCAAAAAGAAGGGGAATGGGTGAGCCCGAAGCACGACCTCCCCTCTTACCCGTACGGCTCGTACAGCCGCGTACTGCCAGAGGTAAGGGTCCACAGCAGCACGTCTTTTGGGGAGCTCTGCCTCGTTGCAGCTATGCTGAGGTGCGTCTATGGAGAAACAAAGCAGCTCGCCAGGGCTGATGTTCTGGCACTGAGACGCATGGACGTATTTTGTAAGTGTCTGTGCCTAAGTGTGCATGTGTTTGCGTACACGCGGGTGTAAGCTTACAGAGCTAGAAACAACAAGATGTCACAACAGCAGATAAACAGAGTACATTGCTGAATGTATAGCTTAGAGCTGTTCTGAGCTCACAGCAAACTGTTTATAAAGGAATTATTTTAATGTAATGCAACCCTCTCTGAGATAAAACATGGGTGGTGTTTGAGAAGAAGCAATGACATTATTCAACACGCCATACCAAGACAGTACCTCCCTGCTGTAACGATGTATTTTAAAGCAGGATTAATACGTCCATTTGAACTGAAATTTGGGCAGAGTGGGTTATGTGAAAAGGAATAGAAGTAGTGAACCTACATTTCTTTAAAGGATGTGGCATCAGTATTAGTCTAAATAGAGTTACTAGATTCTTGGGTTTTGCAAAATTTAAGAAATTGGTGAATACATTTCTTTAAAAGCACTGTTTCCTGTTGATGTTTTTACGGCAGACTCAGGAAGAGAACACAAAATTAAAACAGTGTGTGCAAGAAAAACTGTGAAAACATTTTAGCCCTGACACATCGAGGGGATCAGCTGACCAGAGGACCTGAAATACCACAGGACTAGACAAAATTAGGGCACCTTCAAAAACCATAACAAAACAAAACAAAGTGGCAAAACCATTTTCACATATACTGCCACTGAGGACTTGTGCTCGATTCTAAGGAGAACTTAATTATTTTTTTAAGGAAAAAACCTACCGGCTTAACCCTTTAATCCTCAGTATGTTGCTGAGTTTTTTTGTCCACATCAGAGCCGTCCTTTCCTCCTATTGCTGCCTGCCACTGAAAAGAAACACCTTTCAGGCTCTTGAATTGAGAATTATTATCCAGCCACCCAAACTCTGCTTTGCTATGGCCTTCTCTACGGCAGGATCTGAAGTAATTTCTGAAATGAATAACTGTACATCCAGATGCTACATGCGGTTATTCTTAGCTAAAGAAGGCATGTATAACCCTGAGGTGGTGCAATAGAGAGAGACTTACACAACTAACTTACACAAGATACTTCAGCTTCAGACAGCAAAAGCGAGGCGAGATAAATCTTATATTGTTATGCACTGAATTACCTTGCCTGGGCTGCACCTGATCAGGCATTCAAGAAAGGCTTCATCCTAAACCTTAATGTACTCACTGGGAAACACGAGGAGATTGGAGACAAGAAAAATGACTTGGCATTACTTTAGGATCCTTCCAGATAGACGGGGAGGACATCCCCCCTCCTCTGGGGACATCTGATCCCAGAAGAGACCACAGGACTGTGCACAAGACCCTTGATCAGAGGAATCAGGGGCAGCTGAGAGCAGTCCAAGAGGCAATAGGCATGAAAGCATCCTCTCATTTTATTCAGAGATAAAACTTCCGCTAACTCCAGCGATGCAGTTTTATCCATCCAGCAGTGGCACCCACGCTGCGGTTACGATGGGGGTATGGAAAATCAACATATTCTCAAAGCAATTTCCATATTCTTAGCATATGGCCCGTGCACTAAGCCCTTATTTGGGTCAATGAGAGTTTCTCATGCAGAAGGAGCACAGAAAACATGCACAGCCTGTGCCTGAGAGGGGGCATATGCCTGCAATAGCTAAATATTTTAACGGGAGAAACACACTTTAATGAAGGAGCTAACTGCGTAAGCCTAGGCAGGTTTTACTGAGGCATTAATTTACACAAGCTGTATGATTGTGTTCTCATGAAATCTGCCATGTATAATTACTAAAGATGTTAATAAATAGTCAGCAAATCAGAACAGCTGGTTATGATGATATCCAGCTTTTCTAAGAAAAGTCAGACTTTAACCTCACCACCATTAATACTGCGAAACATACTCTGGCCAGTGCATGTGATGGGATACCCTAAATAGATGAATATCCATTGCACTCCCTGTCCTGGATAGTGCAAAAAGGCCTAAGGTTGGCATTTTCTTTGATGTGGACCTTCCAGCATAATTGCCTTTAGTTGAAAAAATAAAACCCAAAGCAAATCCCTATAAATGATGCAAAGGGAGGAAGGGTTTATGCTTTCCTTTGAAGTCATGTGAGATGTTCAGATACAGAGATTGATGCTGCTTGAGAATGTGGCTAGTATGTAGCTGCAGTCAGTTTTCACCACTTCTTTGATAAGAGTGATCTCCTGAGCTTGTATTAAAACCACAGTTGTGCATATAGAAATCATTCCTTTTTCTGTATATGATATCAAAATATTTTCATACCTTACGTAGCTAAAAGCCACCTCTCTTACCTTCACCTTCACTCCAGCTAGCAGTTTTGGAAGTCACTCCAGCAAACCATCTGTGTTTTGTCTGTATTGCAGAGGCCAGCAAACCCACTCTCTGCATTTCTTGTTTTATTAATTACTGATGTATTTATTCGGAATTTCCTCCCATCCAATCACATTTCTGCAGAGCGCTCTGTGTCCATGCTTAGCATGATAATGAAGTGTGGCTACTCAGATGCCGTTCAGGAAGTTCTGCTTGTCAATATATATTACGTGTCAGAAAGCTGCTAGTTTGGAGCAGAACCAAAACTGGGGATAAAGTATTGTTATGGCTGGCTGGCAGCTTGGCACCTGGAGAGGACTTAAATTTCCCCAGCAAATAAGGACTGACACTAAGTTCATGGACTAACATGCACATAAGAATCATACAGAGCTCTCCCTGGCTGAATGTATCATCCAGCCTCTTTTGACAAGTTTTCTTTCCCAATAACTGCTTTCCATGTTCATCTCACAGAACCAAGGGCCTCTGCTTTCCTTAATGCCATTGCTGCTATACATTAATTTCCTCTACACCTAAACATAGGTCTGATGAATATGTCCTCTCCACTAGCTAATACAGAAACCTCAGCTCTGATACAGGTGTCTCTATTGTATAAGACAAATCACATCTCCTTAGATCAAGGAATATTTAATTATATATACAAGGCAAAACATACCAAACAGGGCCATTTATCTGGTCTGCTGGAGATTCAGGAGAGAGACTTTGATCTGATTCAGCCAGCTGGGGATTGTGCTGGGTGCCCCAAATGCTAGGATAAAGCCTTACCCATTGAGCATTGACCACCCTCTCCCTGCTGTCCTGTGTAACCAGTCAGTCCTGAGAAAGTACCATCAAGGACACCACAGGAAAGTCCCCAACCACTTCTACCCCCTGACTGACCCACGCCGCACTCTTTCTGTGCAATTCCCTCTAATCCACTAAAGTGAAGGACCGGCCAAACCGCCTCTCCTCTCAGGACTGTGCCCATTGCTCCAGACCCTTGGCAGACCCTTACCTCGCCTTCTTCCTCTCACTGACATTAGCTTCAGCAGAGGCTTTGTCATGGTCAAAACTGAGCTCCTGATGTTTTTGGCAGCTGCCCCTCCAGGGCACAGACAACCCCAGCCCCTCCAAACGTGCCACCACTGGCAGGGTCCATGCTCCAGACACGACCCACGAGAGGTGGCTGCCAGCCCCACAGCCAGCCATTTGGGAACACCTTGAAAAAAACCCCAATCCCTAAATCTCAGAGATGACAGATTGCGGCAATTAGTTGTGAGAGTATCCAGCCTCCTTTGTAACCGACAATAGCAGCATCAGGTTTGGAGGTAACAGCAGGCTCCTTTGATAAAGGTCTCTTCCAAATGCCAGCCTGTCACTTCCCGGCGGGAGAAGGACTAAAAGCATTTCAAGGGAAGAAAAGCGGCAGTGGGCAAGTTACATACCTCAGCAAGCTTATTATAAGATGCTGCTTTTATGGTGCAGCATTTTATTGTTTGTGTTTATATATAAATCCTGAAAGGTAAACTTCTGCATTGTAGCATTTGACCTTAAAAATGCAATTTTCTCTCTCCCTGTAGCAGCTCAGCTTGTACCTAACGATCTGCTGAAAAACCCACAAGAACATTTGTTTTTCGAAAGAGCACTTCACATCTTTCCCTGGATGACAATCAGAATTATGAGTCCCTTCGACTTAGAATTTGATAGGTTAAGTGACAAATACAAATGTGGACCTGACTTTTCCCCAGATTGGTAGATGTTTTCCTTTTTTGTCTCAGCTTCCTATTTTTTTCAATACTCAGACTGAATATTCTGAATCTGCTCTTTATCAGAGCATATCACGACATTCCAGCACTGCAGATGCAATCGCTGCAAACAGTTAATCAAAATCCTAATTTCACACATATCTTACCTGCAAAAATAAGATGTCTTTTTCATGTTCTGTTTTGTCTCACACTTTGTTTTTTCAAAGGCTCCAAAATATTTTCAGATGTCAGAATCTGCATTACATTTTTCATTTTAAAATCCAGAGAGAAATTATGAAAAATAAAATATATTTGTGACCATATTCCCACCTGCAATACTGCTTAAAACTTTCCAAATGTTGAAAACCAAGACAGGCAGTATCTTTTTTTTCTTCTTAAATCTGTGCTGACTGCTGAGAATTTTATCAAGGATGGATGTGAAGAATGATTAGACTGAAAAGCTTCATGGTTTCCACCCATGGGCTGAAAAGAAATAAAGCAAAGAGGCTCATTATTTCTCTTCCCACATCCATCATAGTGATTACTGTACTCTGAAAATCGGACAGCCACGCTGAAGTACAAAGTTTCTTTTTTTTAACCCCTCGCCGTATTATATGAGACTGTAATCCATATTATATGAGATGTAATCCCAGAATAGGACTAAAAAGAACCAACACACATAAATTGTCTGTTATAAAGGCTATGAGAATAAATTTTACTGTGAAATTAGTATTTTTTTTTTAAATTTTATTAAAGAATGGGCAGACAGACTATCAAAGGACATGGAAAACAATGTGGAAGCCCACAAGGAAGATCAGAACAAAATATTAAAGGGAAGCAATTTAATTTGAAAGCAAAAATCTCAAAATGAAGCACTGAACTTAGAATGAAATGACACTTCGGAAAAAAATAAACCCCATGACTTAATCTGGATCCACTAGAGACAATATTTAGTGGAACTAGAATGATTTTGTGCTTTTCTTTAAACTGACAAGTTAGAATTATTAATTCAAAAAAGTCAACGTTTTGTGGCCAGTTTTATCAGGGAGTCCTTATCTCCAGATGTGGAAGCACACCCACCTTCACTACTATGTGTGTGCTTTTCTACTTCGCCTCCCATGGGGCAAGCTCTCCTGTACTATCTTAAAGTAAATATTAGTTAAGTTTATGAGGCTGTTTATTTCATGGTAACTTGTGAATGATTAGTCAATGAAAAATCACTGCCTAGAGAAAGCAGATGACTGTTGAATAGTTGAAAAACTGTGGCCAGGAAAGTCTAAATACAACTAAAAGTCAAGAGAGTAATGATCAAAACTCAGTCTTGTAATTCACCCCATGTTCTCTCTCCCAGACACCCTGCCCTGCTTTTATTTAGGCACACAAGCATACAGATTTCTCTGGCTGAGATGTGAATTCAGGTGTTTTCTCCCTTGTCTTAGATAAATCTAGAAATCCTAATCTTCCCTGTCTTCCTTGGTAAGGCCATGCTACTTAAAATACTAACTCCATACACTGTCTGAATTCTCTCATAAAGCTACTGGTGCCAGAAAATAGATGGCAGTACTTCTTATATCACAATCTGAATAAATAAAGTTTGTTCTAAATTTGAGAAATTAATTAGAATGTACTTTCTGAGATTATATTAAAAATGCAGTGCTATTTATTAAAAATATAAAGCCACAAAATACCGGTATGTAACTGTGCTTCATTTTTAAAATACTTTTTTAATAGTAAAGAATCCCATGCTTCATGAGCTAGAATAGTGCCTGGTGAATGCTCAAATCAAAAGCAGCCCTGCAGAAACTGCTGTAATTAGCAAGTTAGGACTCTGCAGCTACTGACCAACAATTTGACCGTTACAGTTGCCTCCATGAGATATTTGCAAAGCAAAACTTTGAAAAAGCTGGCGAGCCAGCTCCAGTTTCTGCTTGTGATGATTATACCACTCCACGTGTTGAGTCCATTTCATAACATACTTTACGTACTAATTAGTGACTTGTCATTTGTGTTTCCTAATTAATCAAATATAGACACTGAGGAACACAGAAGCTGAGACTAGATTTTACAAACATGAGTGCTGTAGCTGTGTCATTGCACAAACTTTTTTTTTTCATTTTTTAACTGAAAGGAAAAGAAAAGGTCTAGTTTGCTCATTTGTCTGGTAGTTTGACTTGACCCAATCAAGTTAACTGGTATTCTCAATAAGGCATTTAATGCTTTAAATATTTTTTTCACAAGACAGATCCGTCTGCCTTCTCCACTAAAAACCTCTGCTCTCTTGGAGGCAACGGATATGGGTGCATGTGCCTTAAAGGAGCACAGAAGCACATTTCCTTCATGGCATGAAGTTTATTTCCAGGGAGAGTGAAACAAGCAAGATCAGGACTGGAGTGTCTGCCCACTGTCTCGTACTCTTCTTATCATTCCCAGGTACAACAGGACGTGAGAAGTCCAAGGGCTGGTGGGCTCATGGTGTAGCAGGGGAGTAACCTTGTAGCATCACAGTTTGGTCATGGTCTTCCCTGTCCGTCCCTGGAGCCAGAGAGTTCTCTGGTATTAATTAAGCATACTATGGTCATGTACAGGAGCTCCAAGCAGAAATCAATCTCTACTGTCCTACACACATGTAAGAAAACATGGCTTCCAACCCTGCAGAATGAGACAGCTTTTCATATAAATAGGACTGTCCGCTCTGGCAGGCCATGAGTTATAGTCTCACAAAGCCCATTTTGACTTTGCATGTGCCTTTGTCACAATTTTGATCTGTGGGACCCCTCTAATGAAGAGGTGCGTGCTGAAGAAATTGAGGCTGACTAACATTTTAGTTTTAAATTATCCTCCTTCTAGTGAGTAACCTGTAAATTGCTGCTTTGCCATGTGGTGGAGCTGGTAGACAGCAGTTCCCAAATTTCATTTTTTGTCGCTTTGGAGGTTGTTGCTATGTTTGGAATCTTTCTTTTTTAACAGTTTTCACAACTATGTTTAGTCTGGTAAACTACCTATAAAACTTAATCTTTGCTTTTGTATTTATATCATAAACCCTCAACACTGAGGAAAACTTCAAAGCTTGATTTTTGGAGTGAGAACTGCCAAGTCTGACGGCAACTTTCCACACCAATGCTTAATGACAACTCATCTATTATTCCATGAAGAGCAATGCCTCTGAAGGGATCTGTAGTTCTCATTTTTCTATTTCTAGACAACAGAGGAACTTCTAGACCACCACCGAGGATGGTCATCTAGAGTAATGCATACAGCATAGGTAGAGCTGGAAACACATGCCAGAAATAAAATATTTTACAGTGTTTTGTGTCTCAGCAAAATTCCTCATTTTCAGCACATGAGAAGGTTTCATGGATATCCAATGGATCTAGAGTGGATTGATTGAATGTTATGTTCTTAAAGAGGCCAGTACCTCAGGGATGTGCAGATGTGGAGACATGTCCTGGGGTTCTTCAGTTCTGCTCAGCTTTGCAAGGCTCAGACTCAGGTGCTCACAGTGATTTAGGACCCAAACTCCTCCTGGATCTGCACAGTGCTTTGGAAAGTCCTTATAGGTTTCTGCCTGCAACTTTTCATATAAGTCTTTCCAAATCTGGTCCTAAATGCATGAAAAGTGCCACAGAGAGAAAAAGGTCTTGCGATTAAAATAGCACAGTATAATTCAGAATTACTAATTATATTCCCTGCATTTCCATTAACCATCTGTGTTGCCTAAAGCAAGTGATGTAAATTTTCTATGCCTCAGTTTACTTCTCTGTAACACCGGCATAATATTTGCTTCTATTATAGCACTACATGTGTAAAAATTAATTTGAAATTCTCAGATAAAAAATACTTTGAAAATATATGGTAGTATGGTCATTATTACTTTCAGTCTTCATCTCATGTTATTTTCTACACTGTTTATTATTTTACACTTCTCCCACCTCTCAATACAGTAGTCAACTGTTTCATTCCTGAGAAACTGCATTTTAGAGCATTTCATAGAGGTGTTGGTGGCATATGCTCAAATTCCAGTGTGACCAGTTTGCCAGCTGAAATTGTCCCAATAGTTTAGAGTGGATTAAGTATTTTTCTCTTCCTTTAATGTGTTCGTCAAGGCTATCCACCATGAAATACCCTTTGCATTTCATTCCTATGTAGCTGTGCAGTAGTGAACCAAGTTTATGTTTCTGACTGTTTTGACTACAAAGTAGTTTGAATTATTTGGGGAAATGTAAGACAAAATTAATAATACTGACACTGTGTATAAAATACCAGTGTTCAAAACCACATTTGTGAATAACTGTTTTATTTCAGATTTCTTATGGGCTGGTCCTTGCACATTAAAAGAAGACTTATATCCTGTCCAATCTCATGTGTGCATTTTAAATTATGGAATGAAACAGAAATTCACCTATTTCTTTTCCTTTTCTGCATTCCCATAGCTTGAAAATAGTCCCATTTGTTAAAAAATAGACATTATGCACAGTTTATAATGTGGATTGACTCAAACAATGAGAATCAGTTGGATGCTAGATTTGTTTGGGCTATTACAGAATGCTCTTTCAAAGCTTATTAAGACGAATACACACAGCTATGTTCACTTTTAATGGGTCAATTAAATGTCACACTTCTGTGTCTGGAGAAGAACAGGATATGTACTTACATTTTAAAATCCCCAGACAAAACCATACCACAAAACTCAGCAACTCTCCATGTCTACTTGTGGTCAGTTGTAAGATAAATGATGAGAGCAAAAATCAGATTTAAAACTGAAGTTTGAGTTTGAACTATCAAGGAGTTCATTTGGGTCTGGAAGTACTAGCTGATCTCATGTTTACATAAACTGCAATGACAAAGTATATCTGTGGATTAAAGAATGAGGGCCAGACTTTCAGCTAGTGCAAATTGCGGTAGGTCCAGTGAACCCCACAGAAATAAAGTGATTTATGCCTCTTATAACAAAGAAATTATTTGCATTAATTGTTTAGAGAGAAAAAAACCCAAAGTTTTAAAACTCCTCACACATACATTTGCATGGATTCAATTGTAACGCAAATGTTTAAAAACTGTGGATAGTAGCTTCAAGGTCACCCTTGAAAATGTGTTTATTGTATATGAATCAAAGATATGTAAAATGAGGACATATTCTTACTGTATAAGAACACATTGCAGTAAGCTGCACATTTCTCTACCACTTTGATATATATTTAAATGGGTTCATCCCAACATGACCTTGAACGGTTAATTTAAAACAAGACTTGATTTTTACTTTTTTTTTTTTTTTTTTTTGCTATTTGCTTTAAAAAAAGGGTTTATGTAGGACATGTTGTTCACTTGATGTTAAATCTCATCTTACAAGGGTGTTCTGGAATGTGTTGGAATAAATCTCAACAGTCATATTCCCTGAATAATAGCTAAATGTTTGTGAGTGCAATAGGAGGTATAGCTCAAAATCTTTCATGACTAGAAAAAGCAGTGTTATTTTAAGACTCAAATACTTAGCGCTTTCCTGTTTTCTCTCAGCATTGTATCAGTAGGTACATTCTTTAAAAGCAATCACATCTTGGTTTCTTTAGTCTGCAGAAACCCCATCTGTGTATGCTTCTGATAGAAACCAGATTCCGCACGGTGGAATCCACTGGAGCAACGTATCTGCAGCTCGTTTGTGCATATTCTCCACCTCATTTACATATAAATTACATAACGTATGGCATAGGGACTGCTTCGTCCCCTCAGCGGGAAGGTCATTCTGGGGAAAGGGGTTGCAGTGGTGAAAGCTGCCCCTGGCCCACTCTCTCCCCCGGGAGGCACGGGGTGCCCTTTAGCCCCCGAAGTGGGCAAGGTCTGCAGAGGCGGGCTTGGTGCCTGCTCAGCGGGCAGCGGCACCCGTCCGGGGTCTTCCCTAGGAGATGTGCGCTGGTGGCTGGTGTGGGACACGGACAGACGTGCAGCCAGGCTGGGAAGGCAGCAGCCACCGCCCGCTGTTGTTCAGGCATGAATTCCTCAGCTGGCACGGTTGCCCTAAAGCCCTTTATATCTATTTGATCCCCATCTCTCTTCTTAGCTTTAAAAGTACTTCCTTGAGTGGTGTAATCATGGGGCAATTTTCCTCTCATGCCAAGTTTAGATATTGTATATACTACTTGTATGTTGACTTGGGTGACATTGTTTCCCAGTTCCCAGTGAGATAGGGATCAGACCACCTCTGTGCAGCTCAAAGACCAAAGCGTTGCACCAGACAGCACGAGATTTCTTCAGAACATTTTGGAAGTGGAAATTGAAGTCATTTGAGGATTAGCATTTTGTTAGATGGGGAGATGAACCCCAAAACACAACATCCTGAAATTGCTCAGCTGTTGTTCATCGCTGAAGGTTTGAAGGCAGAGATTGCAATCTGTTCGTGCTCTATCTGCCTGCCGTACGGTTTGCAGAACAACAAGCAAGACAGGTCAGCACTGGCCCCCCTTTTCTCTGTCTGTGTAACCTGGTATTAGTGAAAGAAAGCAAAAAGGTTTGAAATCCTACTTGAAGCGGATACTGGTTACTTAAGTCAGCATTATGTTCAGTAACAGCAGACACAGCTGTCTTGACCACACACAGACCATTTTAGCAATTGCCAAAGTGCAACGCTCATTATGCAGCCAAGTCTTAAATTATGGTAAGCAATGAAATAACCAAAGATGTTTTAAAAGAAAGCACATCAGTTCCATTCATATGAAATTTACCTTTCAGATAATTCTTGACTTGTAACAAATGTACATTTGCCAGTTTTGTGAGCAGCAAGACTACGGAAAGTAAAAATTACTTCATAAAAATAAGCTAGCCAGGATTTTATGTGAACGGGACTTAATGACTATGCAATTATAATTTCTAAGTGCATGTAATTATTAAAATAGAAACAGACACACAGTCTTCAGTTTTCTGTAGCTTTTCCTAGGCTTTTTTTTTTTTTTTTAAATCAGTGTTGCAATGAAAATGCATACCAGTCACAAGGCTTGGAGGAACAGAACATTTAGGCTTCAGTTCAGCAGAGAACTTAAGCATGTACATATAACTGAGCGTGGACTTAAGCTCTTCACTGAGTTTGAACCCTAAGAAAGGTACACAGGCCTTTCCAGGAAATTTTGGCGTTTTCAAATGTTTTGAGCTGGGCAAGGAAAGGACAATTTTGGATTTGCCCAAACTGTTTTAGTTGCATGTAGTTTTGCCATGTACACTTTTGGGAGGAAAAGGGAGAAGTTATTTTCCAAGTTCCTTCTACACAGACTCCTACTTTAAACTGCAATAACAATTTCTTGTTGGCCTTTAAAATTCAAAGAGTCCTGGGGATAAAATGGAGAATAAAATATTGCACAAGGCCACATCACTACCAAAGAAATAAATGAAAGAGAGAATTACAGTTCAGTGATTTCACAAAAGCATATGAAATCCATATGGTGTTTAACCTTGTCCAAGCACCTGGAAGCACACAAGACCCTAACTGCTTCTCTAAATCTGACTTTCCTCTCCCCGCTGCCCTCGCAGTTCTCTCCTTCAAGGTAGATCCAGAAACTACATAGCATCAAAGGAATACCATCAAATCTCCGTCTGCATAGGAAGGATATTACAACTTCTGTTTCACTTCTGTACTGTCGACAGAAAGTCCATCCTCCGTTCCCTCCTGCATGCCTGCACTAGTCTTATCTTTCAATGTTAAGCACAAAGCACGGTCCAACAGCCCACAGGGGAACGCATCCTTCACCTAAGTGGGCCAAGTTTGGCTTCTGCCTGCAGCCACTGAATAGAATGAAAATGCAGCAAAGGAATAGTTCATATTTTGGGGTCAGTAACCTTCCCGCTCTCATTCTGGAGTTCCCATAGGTAGCAGCACGGTGCCAGGATGGAAGTAGACGGCAGCTGTAGACACACTTCAGCTGCCTCTCTACTGCTGCCTTGTCTTGGGACTATCTAAGAGGAAAAAAGGAGATGTTTTTGCAGTGGCATGAACCGGGTCATGGATGAACCCCTCCTTTTTGCCCACAGAGATGAGCTGTAGGTGCATCCTGGACAGTACCTCACCAGCATTCCCGGGGACAGACAAAATCAAAGAATTTATTTTCTCTGTAGTCCTGCTCGCCTTGAAAAGGCACAGTTACTCCTCACTGCCACCTTCCTCTTTCATTATCTTTTAAAGTCTGCATAATTAATTTCCATTATTGTTTCTCCCTAAAAAGGTAGATTTACTTAATTTCTAAATAAAATTGTAATTAATAAAAAGGAGTATCACAAAACACAGCATTCCATCAATATTGAAAAAAATACTAGATCCTTTGCATGTTGCTTACAACTGTTGAAAAAGTGCAAATGAAAAAAAAATTATCATGATGTGTCTGTACCTGCAAAAAGTACAGTTTATTTAAAAAAAAATCTCAATATTATGTATTGTGACAGTCGCTATGGTAATAACTCTTTTTCCCCTTGTAAAGTAATTAGTTATGAAAAGCTATGGAAATTGTTAGTAGGTGGGGCCTTGCTGACACTTTTGGGTTCAGGTTTTGTTTTTGACGTGATACACATATTTTTTGCACCAAGTGTGGTCAGCCCTGGGCAATCTGAGAGGTGATCAGTTCTGCAGAGAGAGACAGACAGAAAGAGATGTGGCGAGGTCCAGGAAATAGCACATTCAAAAGACAAACAAAGCCTTCTATTTTCCCATACTTTCCACCAAGCAATGATCATGGAGCAGATGCGGACTGACGTAAGGCAATGAATCTCAGCAATGGGTTTCCAAATCGGAGATGTCTGGGGAAGGGTGTCCAGGGTTCAGTGCATGTGGCCTTCCAGTAGAGTTATCTCAAGTGCATTCCTACCCTCAGCATTGCAGGCTGTAAAACCTAGAGCAAAACAGACCCAGAAACAAATTATTTCAGAATATGATTTTACCAGTGCAGTGGGAACTTACACTGTGGCTTTTCTATGATAGCTGGACCTGAATGCATAAACAGGCTTAGGGGGAAACTTTTTAAGGCACATGGTCTATACAGTTCCACCTTTAGGTGACACCATCCAAGCATGAGTCTTTGAGCCCTAACGTGCTGGGTCTTGTGCTTTGAACTTTCCTTTGTCCCAGAAGGCTGCAGCAGCATCTCTGCCCAGAGGCTGCCCAGGACACCTCCTGGGCATGGGCTGTTTGCTCTCCCCTGGTGGCACTGAGACCCTGAGGTATGGCAGCCCCAGGCCACCACGCCGGTGCTGAGCCCAAGGACTCCACTGCACCTTCATTACACTTTCTTCTCAGCTCCAGTTATGCGGTGCCGTAGGTTTGCAGCTTGGTTTTTCAAGCTTGTTTGTTAGTGGAGGTAAACCAAAAAAAGGTTGTAATTTTCTTTAAGCAATAACTTGTGGCTGCAGGAAATTTTCAAGTGTAGACAAAATTGTACATTTAGGTACTTTTCATTGCCTCATGTCTAGCAGTGTTAGAGGCCCTTGCATTGCCCAAGATCCTTCATCTCTCCCCATCTTTTGCATGCTGCCTCCCTCTCCAGAACATGGGAGCCTCACTGTTTCTCTGTCTCTTTTCTTCAATTCATTCCCTAAAGGAGCCAGTGAAGGACCCTGTCAAAAAATAAACAAATATGTTCTACTCTCATTTCTCAGGCAACCTCCTGTTCCACCTCAATGTGCAACGAAATCCAGATGATCTGTTGCACAGTACCTTCACTGGTTTAGTTAAGACTTAAAAAGTAAGTTTGCCCTGAACTCCAGCCAACTGAGAGTCCATTAGTGGCTTCCATGTGAGGTGCCCAGTATCAAACAGAACTCACAAACTACACATTGCTTTCCCCACAATTAAATTTCTTCGCTCTTCCTCTTAGGTCTCTGAAAAAAACATGAGGAGATTTTTCTCCTTTTTTCCTGACTTAGAAGAGCTGATAAAATATGGAGCACTCACATTAAAATCAGTGAGAATACTTAGCTTTCACTGGGTTGAAAGCTACTGTGGGTCTCACAGTAGCCCCAAAAAGGGAGAGGACAGTGGAGACCCCAATATAGAGCAGGGAAACCACTATCATGAGCAGGAACAGGTTGAAGACAACTGATTGGGATGCTGGGAGGAACAGATGGGGGTAAAAGCACTGGTGCCTTGGAGAGAAAAGAGCCTCCGTCACGGAGGAGGATGGTGCTGAGCCCTTGGGAAGTTACTGCAGGGACTGAAGGGAGACGCTGGCAGGAGCAGGAGCGCGTTGGGACCAGCCTGCAGGCATCAGAGCAGCAGGCTGGGACGAAGCAGTTGGTATGGCTATGCCTCATCTGCCAGCCTCTGAAAGTCAAGTTGTTGCTCACTCTCCCCTCAAATTATCCCTTACTCCATGTTTTTTTCAGCCTGCATGTGGGAATCGAGCCCTACCATTTTACATTAGAGGCAGTTATGTGAGCATCCCAGGTGTAGTGTAAGGATTTCAGTGGCAATACCTCGGCGTACCAAGGTGATTCTTTGACATGTACTTCAAAATCACTCCAAGTGCTTGGTAATATGGCAGGATTTAGTTTCTGTGTAAGTCAAATGCCCTGCTGGTGTAAATAGACACAGTCACACTCACTGCAGTGGGATTTGGTGTATTTATATCAGAAGGCAATTTCCTTCCATTTAGTAATCCTTTAAAGAAAAAAACAGACCAGAAGAAAATATAAATTTTTCTCTTCTTATCCATCAGTTTCTAAACATAAATTTATTTCCTCCTATGCTGTAGTATTTTAAAACCAGAACAAAGAGCCGCTGAGAGTAAGCACAGCTATGTGCTAATTTATAACTGCTTAGAGTAAAAGGCAGCTCCAGCTGACAGTAGCTTCAAAAAAATTGTGCCTCCTGTAAATTAGGGTTAGGGAACTGATCACTGAAGGTAAACAGGTGATGAAATACTTCATTAGTACCTCATTTGTAATTTATGTCTGCTGAAGTAGTTGACAAAGAATCAAGACGTAAGTGGTAGATTTCTCAGAAGTGCAGCCTTTGAGGTCACTGAAGTGGATTAATTATAACCCAGTGTAAAGCACAGCCTGTCTCTGTGTCAATTACCAGTATTTGATAACTGAAATTATGTCAAGCTCTGTTCTTCTTCAAGATGCAGCCACACATTTTAAAATCATTATGACTGTAAGCATGAGCTTCACATAGCTAATGAGTTCAGCTCATTTATTAAAGTTCATTTTGACTTAGCAGATAGTAGTTGAGATTCAGAGGGGAGTGGGTGGCAAGGGATCTAGTTCTGCAAAAATAAACGCCTTTCCTTATCCCCTCTCCCAATCCTGTGCGGGAGAAACAAATTTAGTTCACTTGCCAAAGAATCGTTTAAATGTACTGTAGGAGAAGGAGTTGAGGGAGTCAACTGCTATTAAATATGACCTGCTTCTAATGGCTATCAGAGCTCCGATTGTTCGGTGAAAAGGCTGGGTTTAATGGACTACCTGCTGTTCATATTCATAACAGCAACATGACTGATAATGTACCTCTACCACGTCCTGGGATTTTCTTTCCCCTCTTCCTCCCTTTTTCACACTCTTCCCTGGAACTCCAGCAGTATTGGGTAGGGTTTGATAGCATCTGTTCATATGTTATCAAAACCTACCACACGCTCTTTGGTGAGTAACTCTATCTTGCCACGGCTGTGCCATCTGCTGCCAGCGCGGCAGGCAGGCAGCGCACGCTCCCTGCATCCCGTCCCGCGGCAGCACTGCCCGCACACAGTAAGCAAACTTTGAAGGCAATGAGTTTGGGCTTGCTTCAGTTTGCTGATGCGAAAAGCAGCTAATGGGCTGGGTTGGCATCGGTAAGCCGATCACCAGAAGACCGACTTCGCTGCATGTTTCTTGTGCACTTTACGCCCGGCGCAGCTGCTGCGCCAGGGCCCAGAAGGAGCCGTAGCTGGTGCTGCGGATTCCCATCTCTGGGAGAAATGGGGCCAGATCTCTGCTGTACTGTCAAACCGAACGGCTCCAGCTTCGGCTGAGGTCAGACTTTGACCAGAGGATAAGGAGCAGTGTTTGGTCTAGTGAGATTTTCTTTCACTGCTGCCTGCTTTCACCTGAGGGATCTCAGTCGTAAATGTCTCTTACTGAAGTAACTAGTAACATATAATCCTGTTGCGTAGGTAATTCCTTGTTCTTTTTGCTCTAACTAAATGATGTACAGTCTGGGGTCAGACAGTGTTTTCAATGGAATCTCGCATTTATCATGGCTGTAACTTTATAGAGAGCTATATTCCAATATTCATCAGCAAGCTTTTAAGAAAGCAACAAGTTAATTCTTTGAGGTGGACATAGTATAGTCAGATTTTCTTCTAAAGAATAGATTTCTTTTTAAGATTAACAACATGTGGTGCTAATGTTTAAAGTACAAATTTTAGTTTGTCAGTGCAACTCATCATTCCTTATTACACATTGTGAAATCATTTTAAGATTCTTCGTGCATCTTTAAGCCAAAAGAATATCTGACAACCACCCAAGACCTCTACTACAGAGTCCAGAGTAAGTATACAGCTGTGACCTAAACCATAGATGTCTAACCTGAACCTCATGAAAATAATTGAGGAAGCAATTTATTTGTGTCTCTGATTTAATAATGCTCTATTTTCCAATGGAATCCATTACTCCAATTTGCATCAGATTGCTGTTCATATCTTTAGTACCAGGATAATATGGCTGTTAATTTTAGAAGCACCTAAATGGATTAAGTATGCAGAGACATAGATTGAGCAGAACATTCACCACAGAGTGGCTTTCTGGCCCTACTGAAATCAGCAGAAGTTATAACATCTACGTCAATACATATGGGATTTCAGACCTCACTTTTTAACCTCCGCTGTTTCAGGGAAAATATTTTATTGGATAAACAGCCAGAATGTTGAAACAATCCCTCCCTAAATATTTTGCAGCAATAATGACACTGATTTCTTCATGGCATCAATCAAACTGGAACACTTGAAAATACTCACTTCAATATAAGTAAGTAAAAATGTACTACAGATTGGAAATGAGGGAAGAGAACTGGTATGAAGGGTATTATAAGCTATGTCTAGACTTACCTGCTAGGAAAAAAGATGGCTCCTGTCCAGCCCACACCTCCAGTTTTCTTTTCTGTGAAAATCAGATTGTGGGAAGGTGGGAGGGAAGAAGGAGGGACAGCTGGTGCATGCCTGTGTTTTATCCCAGTAGGGAGCTGGGATGTGAGAATATGCAACTGGAAAGTGGAAAATTCTCCCCACATCCCTCATCTAGATACAGCTAAGTGCCCACAGTGACCAAGGAAATGGCTTTTTCATAGGAATTCAAAAGTGTTTCCATTTTTTCCACTCATTTGGTTAAATATAGCTTTGTAGACTCAGACTTTTCAAAAAGCTGGGCAATAGATGGGATTATTTCCTTGTGTGCCACCACTTTAATGGTACTACATTTGAGATGAGCATAATAACTCTGATGACTCAAAGCCAGGCTTTTGCAAAGGTGCAGGAACAGATTTGCAAATTCCTTGTGTTCCCAAATGAGCTCTTACATGGCACCAGAGTAACGGGCACATTGCAAAGAACTATTTCCGCCGTCTCCCTGTTCCTATTCTGCCGCCTGAGCTCGTAGTTTCAATAAAATATCAACGCCAAAACTTCTGAGGACTTGCAAAAAACGTTTCATGCTGAAACCTGAACTAGACACCGGCTAAGAAATGCAGACAGAATAAATTGATTTTTCTAGGCTGCTGTTCATGCTTTCTGCCCCTTTCAGCAGATATTTATCCATGGCTGGTAGGAATTTGTGTACCTCCTGAAAAGGTGTGTGGCTGCACCAGCCTGGAGAGGGGCGAGACAGCTGGCCCCGCGGGACGGGTCAGGCAGAAGCAGATGGCCCCGAGCGGCCGGGCTGGCGTGGGGACAGATGGCAACACGGGACAGCTCGGGAAGGGAGACATATGGCAACATGGGATTGGCAGGAGCACAAGTCCTTACGCTGGTCCCAATTACAGGCCTGGTGGGTCTGGATTCGCCTGGGAGAAGGTAAAAGGGCTTTTACATCTTCCCATCCCTCCTCAGACACAGGCAGGAATGCCATGGACCGCAGGATGCGGCCATGGCTGCGGGCTGTACAGTCCGGACAGTGGTGTCAGCCACCGCTGGCTGCTGAGCCTTTCTGAATATTTTTTCTGCTGTCATTTCAGCATCTAACAAGTTTTCACCATTCTTACACACACTTAGATGTTTTGATTTTCATCAGCACATGGTTCATCAGAGGTAGAAAAGGATAAAAGGCAACATGTGCACTGCTGAGATTTAATGGGCTGATTCAGCATGCTGTTATGTCCTTTGAGACGTGGAAGACAAATGAATTTGCCTGTTCATCATCTTAGAGACCTAACACATAATAAGTATCAAAAATACTTAACACACAGAAAAAACATTAAAACATGTAACACTGTAATGTATCTGTTGTATATTCCTCCTCCCACGCTCCTTATTTTTGGGATAGTAAAGACACTAACCAAGAAATTTGCTTCAATTCTGAAGAAGCTTTTTAGGCAAAAATACTTTTTCACCGCTAACCACTAACTACCATATTGCACATGTAGAGCATAATTAAGAAGAATAATAAATTAGGAGTTGGATGTCTTCCCATGTCGTTTTGAATATGGGAGGCAAAATTAAAAAGCTTTACATGCTGAACATTATGGAATGTGCTTATATACACCAGCCTAATATTTCTCAGTAAGCCTCCTGTATTTCTTTGCCTTAATACAAGCTGTCCACCCTGAAATGACATGTTTTGGGCATATTTTAAATAGATGCAGGGGAAGTCATTTAGTTTGGTCACATTAAACTGCTGAAGGACTCCATAGACAATGCATACAGCACAGTCTGCTTCCCTGGTGAGAACAGGATGAGATTTTTTATAGACAACATTAAGTGTATTGAGCAAATTGCATTCACCATATTACACTGTACCTTTTATAACGATTGTCATTGCATTTTTCACTTTTCCAGCATACTTCATCATCTCTTTCATCACCTTTTTTATTGAATACACTATTAACAGAGCAACATCCATTACAGAGATACAGGAATTAATTAACTTGCAGCAGTTGTGATCTCTGGACACTGAATATAACAGATTTGGTGGTCATATGAATTGAGACCAATTTTCTGCCCATGGACAAGAGTATGCAATCACAGAATACTATAGACTGAAGCTATTGTTAATAGGATTAATTTCCTTTTTTGGGAGGAGAGGAAAGAAGTAGTGATAAAGTTAAAAATGATACTTCAGTTTCGGGAAGAGATTTCATTTATTCTAAAAGAGACTACCTTAAACTGTGAAATCCATGTATGGATGTGGATCTGGACTACTCCAAAAATGCAGTAGTGTTCAGAAATGGATTTTTGTCATCCTATCTTAGCTAGATAGAGAATCAATGTTAAGATGGAGATTTGCACTCTGAAATCCCTCTGAGACAGGTTAGCTGATGCTTGCTACTTCCTTTTACTTTTTGTGAAAGAGGATTTTCATGGTTACTATAAGGGAATTATGTTAGCCATTATTTCAGCCAGAAATACAAAGAGTTTTATAATGCAGTTTTTGTAAGGAGTGTAGATTTACATGGTGACATCCTCAAAAGACTAAAAGTTAGTCTTGCTGCATCTGCTTTGCCATACGGGTATAATGAATATGGCTGGGTTTCCTGGCAATAAAAATACACAGAGAACCTCCTATATCTATCCATCAACAGCATGATTTTATCTGATACTGAATATTATTTCTGAGATGATACGTATCTGTGTGAGTACTTGATTATCTTTCTTTATCAGGCTGGTATCCAAGCACTGAAAAGTCAGAGTCACAACTGATGTGCGTTGGGATAGCGACACTCAAGCAGCTGAAGCTATGACTTATAGTCACTGATGACTCCACTGAAAATATAAGTTTAACAATTATTTTGTCTAATACAATTTCTTTAAAAAGTCTGATTTCATTAAAAGGGTCCGTTCTTATTGCCTACATTTCCCATTAGTTTTAATTAAGGTGTCTCCAAACGCAGAATATGGTTTGGGGTTTTTTTTCCCCTTTTCTGCAGGAATTCTTCCTATAGTTTGGGAAGATTGTCCTTGTATATCATAGCTGTGAAATATCTCTTAGTATTACTGTCCTACTTGTTATAAATGTATGTATTCTGCTCCCTCTGAGTGACCTTTGGATGATACCAAAAAGTTATAGAGCTTATAAGGTAGAAATCCCTCTGTAGAAACATCCTGAATCATTTTCCTGTGGGAAGAGGGCTTCCCCACCTGCAATTTTGATAGGATGTTTGTTGCCTCAGGAGAATGGCAGAGAAGATCCACAATTTATTTTGGTAGTTTGAGGCAACATTCTGTCCACTGCACTCAAAAGACCCAAAATCCACAAAATACAAGAATGAAAATAAGTGTTTTCATAAGCAAAGCACCACGGTTAGTCATGATGCTTCCAATTTGCAACATCCCAGAAAGATGAATGACCTTGCTTATATTTGTTATTTTAGTTTTTCTAAGGGATGTATGATGAATGAGATTTTCCAAATGTATTCATGAATAATAATGTCATTTTAATGACATTGCATCTTTGCATACAGCAGATGATTATAAAGAATGCCAATGGGGACTGATAACCAGGTCCTGTAATTGAAATCATGTCTAGAAGAAATAGTATAGTGTGGCTTTGCACATTTCAGGACTACCCAGAAGCCAATATCTCTCCTGAAAATGGTAGACTGCCTACAGCTATCATTCCCGCTATTTCTGAGTGATGGTAATAGCTCTGGAATGACATCTGACTTGAAGCAGTCAGGTATTAAAATACCAGACAAGCACGGCTGCCCGTACCTGACTGTACTACAGGAGCAGTGATCTGTGGCAAACTGCCATGCTAATATGTCCCTTTAAGATGTAAGCTCTCCAAAAGGCAAAAGTTCAAGTAGGTTTGGTATTGATAAAGTATATTCTCTCATATCCAGCTTTAACAGGGAGTTCTATGGGTTTTTTCTCTTCTTTTAGCAGTTGCGCAAGTAATGGTAAAATACTGGAAATAGAAATGTAAGGAAAAGTATAAAAATTCTATATAGAGCATCTGCAAAGTAAATATGAACTCCCCCAAAACCTAACGTAATGTGTTTCTTACATCAGAAGTAGTGCAGGTTAAGCTGCAAGTGTGACTTCTTTGAAGGTAATGGTGAAAATGGCATTGATGTTGTTTCATTCAGTCTGTTCTGTCTTCTTGGTCCTGCATAACTACTGAGATTTTTTTTTTTTCCCTTCAGAAATAATGGAAATAACTTAGATGAAATTAAAGCTTCATTTTCTTGGGCATAATCCACGAGCCTCAGGAATAGCTGATGAAATATCCTTGCATTTTTAACCAATTGTACTAATCCAGTCAACACCGTAATTGCACTCAGAATCCCTTAGGCCTAATTTGAGTGTAAGGAAAAGCTACTGTGCTATTGTTAAACTCCTTGGGTTTAATTTTTTACCAGCCAATAATTACAAAACACAGGAAATGACATGGTGAATGATGGAACTATTTTGAAGTGCAAATTTATGAAGCAGCTGCAGCAAATAAAGTGGTAATTTAATTAGGCTTATGTCCTAAAGCTGAGGTGTAGTGAAGAACATTTCTGAGATACAAGCTAATTCAAATCTGGAATAGTAATCCCACATTTAGTAATTTCAGTGCTATAGCTCAGTTAATTACAGCATATTAGCAAAATAATGAGATAATTAATCTTCAAATGCAGTTCTTGTCTACATGCATATTACAGAAGAATTTGACTTATCCTTTCTTTGTATGTTTTTCCAAGAACAAGTTATGACTAATTTCACCTAGAAAAACCCTTCCTCACCAAAATACCTAGATTCTTTTCTTTTCCAAACCTATCAGGTTTCAGACAACTCATTCTTTGTTTAAATGAGAAAATACTTTCATAATAGAATCTGTGAGAAGAATCTTAAAAGGTATTAAATTCATTTTATTTATCAATTAAAGATTATTGCACCTACTGCTTTTGCTTTTATAAGTAGAATATACAGACTATTGCTGAGCCATTTAATCTGCCCTACTCCCGTTTTATTTGTAGTACAGTGGTTTCTATCTCCACTTTGAAAACACGTGCTTTTACAAGTAGATAGCTGTTGGCACAGTGCATGCAATGTATTTTATACATTAAGCATAGGGCCAGAAAATAATACCTTTTCAGAAATGATAATAGTCATAACTTCAGCAGATTTCTCAGTGAAGCATTTATTTTATATTTTATAAAGATTAATATAAATATAAATTTTATATTTTGATCCTTCCATTTTGTCCACAGAACACTCAAGATCACCTTAAATATATACGTACTTTTTGCTCTTGCTTGTATGTATTCTCAGCTACAAAAGTCAACTGCTGTATGACAGATGTGCTTCAATCTTTTCACACCACATCCAAAATTGTCTGCCTTTTTGGAGGTTCTGTTTATTGCAATAGGTGCATTTCCCTTTTGTTTCATCATCTTTCTCACTTGCCTTGCAAGTCTGTATTGGTTTGCTTCAACTGGTTTTATGACTGCCACTGACTATTATGAGTTTTTAATATTTAATACTTCCTGTTACTTTTATCACTGGATTTAACTGAACTAGCTTTTCACATCCTGCCCTTACTTCCACAGTTTCACTGGGTCCATAACCCATGAGCCTCAGGAATAGCTGATGAAATATTCTTGCATTTTTAACCAATTGTACTAATCCAGTCAACACCATAATTGTGCTCAGAATCCCTTAGGCCTAATTTAAGTGTAAGGAAATGATGAGTAGGGTTTTGCATGCTGGGCACACAGTCACAAATATCACATTTAAATGCATTATTTTTAGTGTCACAAAGGCTAACATATTAAGTAACTGCATAAAAGCAGATTTTATGCTCCATGGCAAGGTGAGAAAATATGTAACGCTGGCAAAACAAAAGAGGAAGGAAAACACTGTCTGGGAAAGAGTAAAACTTTGTATCTGTTGTTCCATCTTCCACATTTGGTTGACTTCTCTTTGAGGAGCTGATGAGATCTACTGGTCCTAAAAATGATGGCCCAAATTCAACAGACTTGAAACTATGCGCTTCCTCTCTAATAATAGGCAATGGCATAGGGAGCATGTGGCTTTAAATCATTTTACCTAAATGAGAGTTGCATAGTGTTTCTCTCATGTAATTCTTGGCTTTGTAAAGTCAACTGGAGAACTGCTATCTGTAGAAAAAGACTAGTCCAAACAACCCAGATGTTTATATTCAAATCATACTTCGCTGGAAATCTTGGAGGATGATAAAAACCCCTATATCCCTCTTAAATATTCCTGTCTAACAATGTAGAGAGACATGAATGAATATATACATGTATTTTAAGACGAGGGAGGAAATGGTAAAATAAGAATGTCGACTGTTGTTTTTTCATTGTACCCTTGTGGCTTGTGTCACAGCAGGCCTGGGTGGGTCAAATGCTCTGTAGCTGCCACCGTATCTGCAGTCCCCTCTTTGCTGAACGAGCGACCCAGGTTTAGGCTCTGGGCATGACTCAACATACAAAAGCTTCCCAGTGCAATGAAGATATCAGAAGACTTCATTCCACCGCATGCTGTGCTGTCTTGCACTGCAGGAAGAAAGACCAAAACAAAAAACAGCAGTCAGCTAAACATATCACTTCCCAGATATTTACTGTGGGTTGTTTTGTTGTTTTTATTTATTTATTTATTTAATTTTGAGATCTAATGGCATTATTTTCCTAAGCTTCACGTTTAAATTGGAGGAAATTGAATTCCCAAGCTTGTATTTCACTGTGACTATGTCTCATGATGGGCAGAAGAATGTGTCCTATTTTTTTGACTGTAGATGGCAATTTTTGCTCTGAAACACTCATCTCAGTAATGAAAAATCTGAACCACAGTAACAGCCAGAGGTCCAGAGCAAGAGAAGAAGTTGCCATTACCCTCTTTAGACAGAGAAAGCATGCACAAGCCAGCATCTGTCAGGAACAACAAGGATGACAAAAAACGTTCCCTCCACTAAAGTGTGTGGTGATAGCCCCAGTACAAAAAATCAGACCTCTCCACAATCCCCTTTTCTGCCCTGTGCCGGGCGGGCAGAGGGAGCACAGGACTGCCTCAGCAAGGCTCCTAATCTTGCAGGAGGCTGAATTAGCGACAGTTGTGAGACGTGGTTGCCTTCATGTGGTAAGAAGCTTTCTCCATGAAGCCTTTTCATCGAAGCTGAAAATGGGAAACAGTAGCAGGAATTTCAATTTTCCACCATTCCTGCTGTGAAAAATCTTCTTATCGCCTTCACACCCTCGCCTCGCCCACGCAGACCTATAGATTGATGGGGAAAGGCAGCCTTTTGAGGGCTCCTTGCCTTAGTTTATAGCTCAGAAATTGCAGTGTAGGTTGTGGGAAGAGCCAGCCCAGATGTCATGTCACTGTGGTGGGCTGAGGCAGCGTACGAGCACATCTAATTTATCACTTGTCTAAAGCTTAGCGGTTGATGTCAGTAAAGTGAAAGCAGTGAAGTTCAATAGTGGAGTATTTTAACCCAAAGCCTAAAATTAATGCTGGGGGAAAAAACACTTATTTGTTTTTCTTTTACTTAAATGCTATGAGTTTTTAATTTTTTTATTATTTTTTTTTCCCAGTAATTTTGTTTCACCCAGAGACTGGCAACAGACAGAATGGAGGAGGATTGCCCGTGGGATGGCAGTGACACCGGGCGTTAGCTCAGTGGTTTGTAACAACCCTTCTCCCTCTGCAGCACCGTTCCCCACAAAGTCAACAGACATCTGAATCTCCTTCACCCTCCCAGTAAAGGAGACACCACATAACAGAAACATTTTTTGTTGTATTTGTTCTCCAGAGGCGTGCCAGTTAGATGGGTAAGGTTTGGTGACTCCCCTCAGCAGGGAGGATTCGTAATTTGCCTCACTAACCCCATAGTCCTCAGGCAGGTGTCAAACTGTTGTAACTGAATCACAGCTTACAGCCATATGCTGGTTTTATGCAAAATTACTTGATTTCATAATACCACATATCTTGCTAATACTGGACCTGTATTTTCAGTATTATGCAAAGCAATTTTTGTAACGGGAAATACTTAATGTCATTTTTCTTCAATCCAGTGCACCATCTTCATTATTAACTTTCCCTTAGAGATATTTAATGTGGTATTTAAAATATTTGTGGAGAGAGACAGTCCATGACTGAGATTTTCAAACCTGCCATCTGGTTTCCATTTCAAAAATGAGGAGGGTCTCTAATCTAGTTTACACCAACTGTCCAGGACTCTTGCTCTTGGTCACTGAGGCAGCCAACTAGCAACATTAACAGAGAAAAATGTCTTATTAGAAAAGTGTTTACAAGAACTGTAAGGTTGTGTCCCTTAAATATATCCTTCCTCTCCAGAAGGTACTTCTCAAAATGCCATAATTCTTTTTGTCTTGCAGGTCTTTATACTCTGGGATCATTTTCAATTCTTCCTTCTCCATTGCACCACACATCCAATCATTTCTCAATTTTACTTACTTCACGGAGTTTTCTACCTGAATTTAGCCATGAATTGAAGAAGAGAAACAAGCTTCAATTTTATGACCAAAAAAATTGTTCAGTTATGCCATATACTTGCTTCAACTTTTATGCTCACAGTTAGGATTTATTTTGGCGGGACGCTTGGAACAGCTTTGCAATTATTAGCATTAAGTGGAAGAGTACCTTCTGTGGATTTTTGTGTTTTCCCATAGGTACGTGAACTGAGCACAGTTGCTGAAATAATTTGGCCCCTTGTGGTGTGCCCAGGCACTCTGTGCTCTCCAGAATGACTGGCCTTGATCAGAGGAAAGAAAAGACTTAGCACACAAAACTGAGGTGCTGGTGTGATGGCAGAGACATAGACTGTTTATCTTGAGGCGGTGAATTTCCTTGGTAAAAATATATAACCAACCGAAGTTAACAACACCTTGTAGTGATATCCAGGATTTCTAAGGAAAGACAGTGTACTTCAAATGTTAGATCTGGTCTCAGGAGACATGCTTCTGTCTCCCTCCTTCATCCACCAGCCGTGGCTCGTAGTCGTAGTACTTTCAGCTCTCTGTACCTCCATTTCTTCACTTGCAAACCACAGGCAATGATTCCCCCTTTAAGAACAAACTAAAACCTGTTGTTGTTGTTGTTGCTGTTATTAATTGTAGTAAATGCACACCATAGCACATACTAAGAGATAAAAGGTACAGAACTCCTTCCAAAATCATCCAGGAACACAAGCAGAAGCACACAACATAAACTAAGGTAAGCAATCAGTCACAGAGTTGTATTGTAGGATTATACTTTGGCTGCCTCACAGCATAGTTGGATTTTATCTTCTTAGAAGTAACCTTTCTTCAAAAATTAAAACATTTTTAGTCACATTTTGCGTAAGGATTGATTTTCATGCAGTACATTGATTTTTCAGGGAGGCTGGGAATGGAAATCTGATACCAATGAGATTACAGTGAGCTGTTTTCTCTCTGGGGTGAGGCAGCAATTCAGCAAAGTATTTAAGTATGTAGCTAATTTTAAGCATTTAAATAGTCCCAAATCAATTTTCGGCAGAACTCCTCCTGAACACAAAGCTGTGGAGGCCAAATGTTATCAAACTGTTCCATTCAACTCCATTTTTCTTTGTTTTTTTGTTAACATTCAACAACAGCTTTTTACTTCTATCTGTGGAAAGTGAATTTTAAGCTCTTATAGTAGCAGACAAGTTCAGCAGGAGACTGTGATCAGTTCATTTAGTGTGGAACTGGGCACTGTTTAAATATAGGAGACAAAAAGGTTCCCTAAGACTTCCTTCAAGTATGTCAGCAAAAAGGATAGTAAATGATATAGGAAACTACATTGTACAGCAGAACCGCATCTCTTCTAGTAGATGACTTGGTGCGAGTGTGAGCAGGGAAAATCCTGTGCCTATCTATTTTGGCAAGACTTGTGTGATTCAAGAAACAAAAGGCTACTACACCTTTTTTTCATCTGTTAACTTTTCCCAAAAGACTCAAGGCCCCAATATGCTCTGCAAGTCTCTCTCTTTTTTCCCTCATACGACCTTAGTTGCTTCCCCCCCCCCCGCCCCATAAATAACATAAGTATGTGATGCTTGATGGAACTGATCAAGGGTACATCATGATACATCTTGCATTAAGTCCTCATGGACTTGTGTGCCCCAGTGTGGGTTTTCCAGCACAGCCACTACTCTACTAGCACAAGAGTCTGTGTACCAAACTCTGTTGCATGATTTAGAGATGGCTTGAGAAAGCTTACACATGAAATAACAAGCACTATAAGCACCAAAGATGCTTGGACAGCAGCTGCCTAATGGGCCTGAAACCCTGATCCAGTCAGTAACCACAATATTCTCATTAAAGCTTTGTTTACTCGGCTCATAAAGAAGTTTACTCACTTAAACAGAGAAGAAAATTCCCTTCTAAAAGAGAATTAGAGTGTGAAAACCCACTATGCATGAGATTGGAGAATGTGGTCTCTGTGCTCTTGCCCTGAAATAAGGAAGTCGAAGACATTCAATATATGTACTGTTTCTAATCACATTTCCACATGCAGTCACTACTGTGTGATGCTGGTACCCCGAGCTGCTTCACCAGGATGCGTTACAACCTGAGAGAGTCACACATGGGACAGGCAATGACAAAATGTCCCACAAGGGGAAAAATCCAAACGCATCTCTTAAAACGAGTGTCAAGCCCTGGGATGAGTTCTATAGCAGATCTCAAACCTCTGCTCCTCAGCAACGCAGCGCAAAACTGCAGTACCTTGGCCAAAGAAGTATCTCATTACATGGCGAGTGCAGGAGGCTGCTATCCTCCATCTGGACCAAGCCACAGAGATCTGACATGTTAAGGCCATGGTGAGAACGTACGCTGAAGTAGAACAATCTGAAGGGCTTGGTTTATTCATATTTAAAAGGGATTCTTCACTATACAAAGATTTTCTTTGTTTTGATGTCTAAAGTCTCCAAACATATGGAGTATTGCAGTCTGGGAGTCACTAGAAAGGTGAACAATAATTTGTCAGGTAAACGAGCACGTTGGTGTATAAAGCAAGCTGATTGGAGTTGGAAAGGTGCCTTTGGATTTGGTTTTGCTTTCAATGATACAATAAGGTTTGGGCTTGTGCTGAAGTTGGCTGCCTTGCCAAAGGCTATTTTTACAGGGAGTTACTGTGGAAAGAAGCCAATTAGACATAAAAGAATATTTAAAAGTGAAAAAAATGTTTTCAATGGATACGGGGAAAGGGTTCTCTTGAGAAAACAAGGCACATGCCTAATCATTTGAGCCACATCCTTCCCTCAGATACACAAGTGTAAAGATAGATGCTTTCCAGTGACTCTGAATGAATTACTCTGCTTTTAACGGGGGGAAGAATCATGCCTATTTTGCTTATTGGATCTAGTTAAAAAATATGAAGAACGTGAGCTTTATTGCCAAACATGAGTCTGTGCTGGACCACCTTCTACGTTGGCTTCATTTACGTAGGCAGCAAAAACTATAACCGCTTTTTTCTCTGTCCTGGTTTGTTTCTTTTTAATTAAAACATGAAAAACATGGTTATACAAAATCTGGTTGTAAGTGCGTGGTGACTGCTTTCTGTACATGAAAGTAATTAAATTTTCTTCTGTCTTTATATACAGTATGATTACTGCTGTCTTCACTGTTAATCTTGTTAATTTTTGCTTAATTTGGAGCTGGATTTATTTAATCAAAAGTTTACAGTTGGAAAAGATTTTGCTTTTCAGTGCACGGCGGGATACATTTGATGTGGATTGCTTGCATGTTTGTGTGAGTGTGCGTATGTGCATACACACATAACACACATTAACAAGTAATAAAAGATATCTCTCTGGTTCATTTATGCAGTGGAGATCAGATTATGAAAGGTTAAACCATTAAACAAATGCTAATGCACTCTGATGCCTGGACCTTGTCCAATAGTACCTGCAGCAGCTGTCAACCTAATTAAGCCAGATGTGTGTTAAGTGTAAACGGACCTCCCAGGAGGAACAATAACAGATTTCAGGTCCTTAGGGGGCTCAGAGCACCAATGCATATAGTGTTTCTGAAGGAAACATCACCCCTACCTTGTGAGTTTTCTGCTCATTAGTACCATCCTGATTGTACTCCTCTGGGACAGGGCTTGGGGGAGAAGTCGTCTCTTTTCATTCCAGCTAAGGCCAGCAAGAATGCTCATTTTCAATTGATTCTGGCAGTCATGACATTTACTCAACACTCTAATCTCTATTTTTTTAACCTCCACTTTACTCTGTCTGTAACATATTTTAAAAGTGACATTTATCCTATGCCAAGTTTGCCAACCCTTTAAGTATATGTGCAGACCATAAGCTGATAGAGAGGATCTTAATAAGCCTTTTAATATTAACAATCAAGAGAAATCTATAGAGCAGGGAAATATTAGGCAATTATGAGCATGCAGTGTGCAATAATGTGTTACAATAAAAAAGAAAATCCTTTTACAGTGTGAAAATATTATGGGAAATTAACAAAAAAAGCTTAGCAATATTTAAAACATGCTGAAACTTGCAGCTGAATTGTTTCTTGTGTGCTATTAACTGCAATGTGTCCAGGAGAAAGAGGCTAGAGAAGTAGACCTGCAGACCTTCACACCTAGTCAAGGAAAGACAAGTCTCTGAGAGTTCCCGTACATGTTGAACTTAACACCTACTTTCTCACTCACTTCACAGCCAGGCTGTGGCACCTCTTTCCAGAGAAGCAGAGCAAACTCATAAAGCAGCATCGCAGAATAAAATGGAGTGTGGTTTCATTGGGCCAGATCATCTGTGATGAACAAGACGACCTCCACTGGTTTCCTGGGAGGTCTGTCCACCTACACTGTCTTTGGATCTAACCCGAAGTTCTCCTCAAGTCACCTATGATGATCTAATAACGATGTACGGTGCCACATTGCCTTAAAAAAACCTTCACCTGAAAATGCACAATCATGCAATAATTTTGTTTTTCCTGGCACTCAGCATTCACTATCTATCGGGGCATTAAATTTAGTTACAGCTGTACTAAAATAAACTATCATGTACTGGCTAGGACCCTAAGATTATATGTATATTTTAATGCCATATCCATAAAAGATTACTTTTCTAATGAGTTTTCCTGTAAGGTCTCTTTCTGTGAGAGCAGAACATATTCCTCATGTTATAACTGAGCACACTGGTGTGGTGCTGGGATACGAATTGTTGAGCCGGTCTTCCCATTCAGTGCTACAGAAGACAAAAGGGCACAGAAGATCTTTGAAGAGAGCAGGTTTCTCCTGTTCTGTTGTTACTGAATGGTATTAAATGCACAGTGTATTTGTGTCCTTAATACCACATTTCCTTGGCTTACTGATAATAGAGTGGCTAAATGAGTATGCTAGCTTTCCTAATGATGGAAGGTAATTTTTATTTAATCTCCATGTTATTCTCAATACCCCCAGTTCCAGTACAAGGATGTAGGATTTGGGACCCAAGCTCCATCCGTGCACTGCAACTGTTGCTGGCCGGGGCCCAGGACATGTGCTCTAGGCAAGTGCCAGGCTGCAGCATCACGCTTTTGCTTGCACCTCTTCTGGACCAGGGCTCTTGTGGTCTTTGCAGCACAGGAAGGATGAGAGGCTCCTAAAGGCAGCTTCCCCCATGGATCCCTTCTGGGAATGGGATAGGTGGCCCAGGTTCTCAGGCTCTGCTCTCCCTCTTAGCGTATGAATAGTGATGACAAGAAGAGTCTGAGACCACACTTTTAGGAAAAGCATTAAGAGGCGCGTTTCATAAGGTGATTTATCCTTTTGGTGCGCTGAATACGTTTTGAGCTTTTCTGCTGCTCCAGGCCTAGTAGGGAACTTACATTGTGCATAATACACTAGATTAATATGCTATATATATACACATATAATACACTGCAGGATGCATAAATTCCTGAGATACCACCAGGATTGGCATTAGTATGATTGCATCTGAGTGGTCAAGTACACAAGGTAATTCTGCTGAACTGATATGTCTTTACTGCAGAGCCCTGCATCACTTCTATGTGCCTGCTTGTTCCTAGCTTGATGTCTATTACAATCCCACCGTGCCATGTAAAATAGGGGTAACACCTATTTTGGGATTCATCTAAATATTAAAGTGTAGACACCTAAATCTGAACCGGTCTTCTTAGACATCCCGTACCATGACTGGAGCAATTGCAATGTCTCGCATCCTAATGCAACCAACTAAGCAGATCAGAAGGACTGCCCTCCGAAAGTGCCTGCTTCTCCACATGGGCTGCGGAGGTAGCCTAGTTTAACTGCTCAGCCCTCCTTCTGCACCGTAGATGTCTAAGGTTACATGAGATGAGTTTCAATTGCAGTTTCCGGAATGAAATAATTTTGGTAGGTGTGAGCTGGATGCAAAACCATTCAGCCCTGTCGGAAATAGGTCAGTTCCTGCAATGCCCAGAACACCAGCTCCAAGCAATTAAAGAGCTGCAAGGTCAAATCCTTTGGTGCCTTTGGAGTCTAGTGAATACAAGGATGGGTAGTAGCTGAGCATGACAGGTTGGATTGCAGATTTGAACCTAGTTTGCCAAATCCCACAAAAGGAGATGGATGTCTCTTTAGGCATCTAAATCCTTTATTTAATGAGGCTCTGAGTCCTTTAGATACTGCTGGTGAAATGCCTAATAAAGTTGCACATAATTGCAGTGTGCGTGTAACAGGGTTTGGTCTCTGAGCAGTATATTTCCAGTTTTAATATGCCAAATAATTTTTTGTACAATGACACGGAAAAATGTTACACAACATAGTGATAAAATGAAGATAATAAGTTTTCTCGCTCTGAAATGATAAATTGTAGACTGGGAAAAGGAATGACATTTATTTCAAGCATGTTTAATCCAGAAGAAGTAGGCTGGTGTAAGATGCTTTCCAGTAACCTCATTTCTCTCCTGTGAAAAGAAGACTAATATCAGTGGAAATGCTGAGTGTATTCGGAAGGCTTTGAAACCAATTAATCACCTGCAGAATTTTTCATAAAACCTGATTTCATTTGGGACAAAGTAGGAGCTGAAGTAATTTAAGGATATCAGATTAAAAAGTTTTCACAGGTAAACATGCAATTCCATGAGCATCAGAATTAATGACTCCTGCTTTCTAATGGATTTATTTCTTGTGCCTATGAAATGGCACACTGATTTAAGCTTTCCCTGCTTTCAGGGCTGGGGCTCCTCGCCATAGGGATTTAGGAAGGAATCTGGGCTTGCAGGCTGGGTGAGAGGTACAGTACACTGCAATATTTTAACTGCTCTGGACATACGAGGCTAGGGGCTGAACCATGGAAATGGCATCTGCCTTGCAGCTTAAATAGTGTGAGTGAACTCTCTGAGATTATGGCCATTTTAATTCTTCAAAACAGTGCTGTCGCAAATGCGTGGTGTGGTTTGACTGATCCATTTTAATTCACACCAGTATAAATTTTCCTAGATTACTACTTAAAAGGGAAAAAAATAGAAAGGGTGTAAAAACTAACAAAGGACCTTCTGCAGTCTTCTGGTTGTGGTAGCTAAGTGGCCTTGATATCAGGTAGGAAATATTTAGTATCCTTGAAGTTGCAGGTTCCGAGCTAGTTTAATCTTTCAACCAGAAGAAAGAAAAACTCAGATTCATTCAATTTATTGTCTGGATTTTTTCAGATAAGACCACAATAAGTTAAATACATTCCATTTTGCAGGGATGTAATTTAGCACATGATGTATTTTCTAAGAATGAACTCCAGAGATTTAGAGGGCAGCAAGGTAAATGAGTTGTCACGGGGCACATTTTCTCCTTCCACTTCTGTCCTGCACCCTGTGAAGCAGCTGTGGGCATCAGCCCGCTGCTCCAAAACCCACCGCAGCTCTCCGCACTCCTTCCTACAATGTTTGCAGAATGAGTGGGGTTGAAAAGCACCACCATAAATGCTTACAATGTCATTGAACGTCCTGCATTAGCTGTTCGNGCTCATTTGTTTACATGTCTGCCTTAGCGAGGACCTTATCTTTTGGATTACAGATAAGAAATACTGCCGTTTCAGTCAGATAATATTAGCTTTACTACGCTGGGCAAGTGACAGAAGGAGTGGATGAGCATATCCAAGGAACTTCACTGACTGCTTTGCTAAAATATTTTCAGATTTCACATTCTTTGTAAGTATACAAGCTCATAAGTTTTAAGCTCAAATATATCTGAGAGATTGAAGAAGTCAGTTTCAAACCTTAAAGCTACTTATAATGTCTGCACAGATGCATGTTACATTTGTTTTTCCTTCCTGAAACAAAGCTAATTTCTTGAAAAAATAGTTTAATCATTTAAGTTTTGATTAATATTTATCTGCACCTACTGCTTCTTTTCATTCCTTAGCTGATCTGTTTTGTAAGGGTTTTATTTTTCAATGATACATACATTTGTGAGTAGGGGGGGGAACAAGCTAGGTTAAATCAACTCAGAAAGACAATGCCTAGTGTTTTAAAACCTGTCTTTTCACTCTTTGATCAAAAGATACAAGGGGAAAGCATGAAGACAAAAGAAGCTATTAACAACTTAGTTTACAACTTCACTGATTTAATCGGTGTGGTACTAGTCATATAACTGGATCACATGTGCAGGGAAAATATTTTTTTCTAAGTGTCAAATGCAAGGATTAGGTTACAACTGCAGCCCAGTTGTTGCTTTATGAAATGCAGCTGTTTTCTGTCATTTGATAGCTAAAGCCAATCATGGAATTAAATACTGAAGAATATTTTTTGTTGCTTTTTGCTTTTAATCTCACGCTGACATGGCTGCTGCACTTATCTGAGGCCCTTTCACCATGATCATATATGTTATTCCGATCGGTCATTTGACTCCCTCCTTCTAGCCACCATCTTCTTCCTATCTCCCTCTTCTCTTCTCATGCTTTCCCATCGCCTCACCCTCCCTCTCTGTTCTCACAGTCTCTTTGATCACCTCTGTTTCCTGCCCATCATTGCTTCTCTCTCCTCTTTTTCCTGGGTCACATTTTCTTCTCACTCCATTTCTGCCTTTCCTTTATTATTCTTCCAGTAATCAATCACCCAACCCTGACCGAGCTTGCAAACTCATCCTCTTGCCCCTCCTTCCCTCTCCTGCCCCAGCTCCCCCTTTGGCCACCACATCAAATTCACACTGACCTCGGAATTGCTCTTCGTTCCCCTCACCCACCTTCCCCACGGATTCTCTCTCCTGCTCTCTTCACACCTGGTTTGACTCCTCTGGTGCCAGGATCTCCTGGCAGGGCACGTGTGGGGAGACCAAGCCCAGCACCAGAAGGATGGTAGGCATATGACGACGGTAGGTATAGCCCAGTCTGGCAGCAGCCCCTGTGGGTGTTTCACTGGTGCCACCGAGCTCACAGAGTCAGGTACGGGGCAACCTGGACTGACCACGAGGAAATGGCATGTGGTAGAATGTTATAAGGTACTTTACAAGACAATGGCAATTTTTTTCTATTTTCCAACATAAAAATATCTAATATTCTTGTTAGTACTATCTTGATAATGACTAACTGATGCAATTCTTGTTTTGCATGGCATTTGTTTGTCAAACCTCCATGGTTTTATATGTATATGCACACATATATCTAATGCAAAATCTTCTATGAAGATCCTCACCAGCTAAAAATCATTAGAGCTGCCACTGCTCACATGAAAGCTTATTAAAGTTTCAATCACCTGCGTTATAACTGGCTTTCCTATTATAAAAACTGCTGATCCTATTTGAAAGGACTTTAAAAAATGTGAACATATAAATAAACACGCAGATACCTCAGAAAATGGTAATGGATTCACTTTTGTCCTTGATTGCTTGAGTCACGTTTCCCACCGAGCTGCCTTCGTGGGACCAAGGGCTGAGTTGATCTCAGTGAGTTTACATTGGAATAACGCTTAGAGAAATAAACTTGGGGGCTGTAGGTAATCAAAACTGAACACAGCGCTACAGGAAAATGGAGACTCAGACGTACTTTAACGCTGAAGACAGGCCTGGCCCGCTCTCCTGGTATGTAATCTAATATCCTTTTCTAAAGCTGGACAATAACAATATGTTTATTTAACCGTTTCACCAAGGCCTCTGCTTCCTCATCGAGGGTGATGTCCTGACACTGGCAAACTGGAGGAATTTCGAAGGAACGGGGCGATCATCCTTGAAGTCACCATAAAAATGATATTTGCTTTCATCGTTGCTCACATAAGGCACTGAACTTATTTTTGGTCACATACCTCTCAAGCATGCCGTATTTTGAAGGCTGTCAGTCACTTTTATGCAACACCTTATTGGTGATTGGGGCACATTTAGTGGCCCTTCACTTCTACCAAAGAAAATGTGTTGGTTCTAAGGAAAGAATAAAAAAATATTTATTTTCATGGGACTGAGAAACAGATAATTGATGGGGACCATCGCACCTGTGTCCCCTGTCTCAGTAACTCTGTAACCAATGGACTTTGCAATAGGCACAATTTTCCATCTGTTTAACTGGCTTAAACCTGAAATGTCTACATCTGAGGGCAAAATACAGATGAGACATTTGCTCAAGTTACGCAGTGGACAAAACCCTTTGTAATTAAGCTGCGCACTTGTACTTCCCACTATGGACAAGGGAATGATAAAATAATTACCGTAATTTGCCAAATAGGTTTACCGGGCTTTTGGAAATAGGTTCTAAGAAAATAAGGCTTGTGTTTGAACATAAATTCCTTAGCTTTCACTCTGTCAACACATAATAACAAGCTGGTATCGTATGATAGAACTGCAAGGGTAAGCAAACCACATCCCACTCCAGCAATTTTTCCTTACAAAATAACATATTGTTCCTTTATATTGTAAGTCAGAGTGCTGATTTCAGACAGTCCTTCTGACAGGCTAGTCTGAGAGTGTAATCAACTACAATTTCTGAGAAGCTTTCTGTAAAAACAAATTCGGTCAGAATATTTTTGAGGGTAAGCTCAGAAAGCAAAATGCTTTTGTACTGATAGCTGCTTGGGATACATAAGATGACAGATGTTGGGTTTGGTTTTGTTTTGTTTTGTTTTGTTTTTTCCCTGAACAGAGTGTCCTAACTCAAAACCCTCTTGGCCGTGCACGAGGGCAGTGCTGTTGCCGCTCAGCCCACTCCTGGATGTCTGTAGCTGTGCTGTGCAGCAGGATGGCGCTGGGAATTCCAGGCTGGCGCTTTGCTCAAAGATGGGCACTGCAGACACCACCCAGAAAACATACTAGAACATGAGGCCATTTTTGGATCTTTCCTTTTCTTCCTTTTGATTTTTCAATACCTAACAAACTTGGAGGTATTGTTACTGGAAAAGATTATTCACAAATTTGTCCTGGACATGGTGTGGCTCATAGAGCAGTTATTAGCCCTTCAGGCAGGTAAAACAACCAAGCTGTGAAAATAATCCATGAACTTGGAATTATTCCTTGACATGCTTTTACTCAAGCTGATCATGGTATCATGTTGCCACTGGACATTATACACAGCATGATATCTGCTATGGTTATTCTTACAGATGTAACACAGACTTTAATGACATAAGAAATCAGTCACTATTTTCCTTCTAACATTTTGAATGAAAACAAAAAGTAATTTTAATAATAATAATAATAATAATAATAATAATAATAATAATAATAATCTCCATAAAAGTATTCATTGAACATTTGGAAAATGAAGAGTTTATGCTGGCTCCATGCTTCTTGTTCCAAGCTGACACTTGGAGCAGGAATGTCACTGTAGAACCTGGTAAAATAATTTGTATTATAAAAAAATATATTTGACTGAAAACTGAATCCCAATTCACTTATTCTTCCACTGGCATGAAACCCGGCTTCCTCACAGTCCCGAGGGGAGAGCACAGCGTGCCAATGTAAATTAAGACAATTCTCCCAGTACGCAGATAAGGAATCAACTCCCCCAAATGGTGCTAGACTAAGGGACACACCTGTAGACCAAGGTACGTCATACCTGGTGGAAATGCCAGACCTGAAGCACAGGATATGCAGAGGGACTGAGACGTGTCTCCCAAGTCTCACTTTCCAGCAGGGCATGCTCCATCCATCAGCCATTGCTGCAGGGACAGTGTGGTTCACCAACACCACACAGAAAGCCCACTCAAACAGGCCCTGACCGGTGGTCACCCAATGGCCAGGAGTCTGCAGCCATCTGTCTTATGCACTATTCTATTTCATGGTTTAATGTTGGCCAGTCTGTGTATCTCCTACCCTCAGTCAAACTAAACAGCATCGCGAGGTCCCTCGAGAACACCATGGGGTATCATGTTCTTCCGTCCCATGAGATCTAGGAAACCTGAATTGGGATTTGCATATAATTTAATGAATAAGTCACTTCTGGAGAAGATAGCAGCTGCTTTAAACATCCAAGTCACGGTGGAAAAACTGCATGTCTAAAAGCAAAGGACTAACCTTTCTGTTGCACCCATGCAGAGCTGATGTTGGTGGCTTAACTAGAGAAACATCACCACTTCTCCTGTGTCAGCTGTGACTCCTAATTTCAATTCTTGTGACCCACCTCTCTGGTCAATCTGACCTGACATGGCTTTGGTCTTACCTAACCAGTAAGGTTGATGGTAAGGTTGATATGTCCATATATGTTATACTGCTTATGCACAATTTTTCATTTGAGGGTCCCAGAGTATGTACGAGATGTGAGACCAAACCTGCAACTCCTCTTCGTACCTTAAGGCACTTCTTTGCCTCAGTGTGGTCTTGATCCTGGGAGTTGTTCTACATTGAATCTAAAATATTTCCACTGACATCAGTCAGATCTATATTATTCATATCTCCTACTATGTTAAAAGAAAATGAAGCATCAAAAGCAAAACTTCCAAGTACATTGATAATTACTACCACAGTTACACAGAGAGCAAAAGAATAAATTTAAGTTAGTTTTGCATCAGTAGCTGAGCCTTCAGTAAGCTTCTGAGTTTAGTAAGAGACAAGTTACTTGCTGGCTTCTCAGGATGTAAAAAGTACAAGGTACCTCATTGTGCATCAAAGGTCACTGACAGAGAGTGTAGACCCTGCGGATAGCCATTCCACAGCAGGACACAGCTCACTGCAGAGCTGCCAAAGGAACCACTGAGTCACTGAAGTTGTCAAAGTGTGTGTCTGGCAAAAACCAACCAACCGATCAAACAAAAAGTCCCCTTAAATCTCACGCTAACTGAAACATTGCTATTTTATGGATTAAATTTCTGTGCTGTCTCATGTATGTTACCAAAGATGGGTAAGTGCTTTGCTATTATATTTGTCTCCCGCTACTAGCCTCCTTCCCTTCTTATGCCATCTTGTTTTTTAACTTAGGGACTCAAGAAACCCTCAAGGACACATGCTCTGCATAAATAGTGGGCTTTGCAGCCTTGAATCTAGCTTAAATGAATGATGCCAGAAAATTTCCATACCTAGAGATGCCCTGGTTGGCAACTCATTTAAAAAAGATGCAAGAGAAGAGGCATTCCTGTCCGGTCAGTCCTCTGCCTCTGCCCCTTCCCAATTCCACCTACATGGACAACAGCCATTGCGTGAGGGGAGTGCAGGTGGGTCAGCAGACTGCAGAAGATGGCAGAGTAATCAAATAGGCAGTGGAAAAATTACGGTTTCTCAATATGCACCTGAGACACAGCAAATATTCACACATTTTAGGAACACAGCTGTGAAGCTGAGATTGAATCTGGCCCTGAAATATTTTATTTGAACCAAACCCACTACCTAATAGACTGAATAACAGAGATAGGAAAGGGGTGATTGATCTAACTGGAATGAATTATGCCTCTGTCTTTCCAACTTCTCCACTGAAGGAAAACAGAAACCTGCTTTTCTTTTTTTTTTTTGGCAGTTTTTCTTTTTTTTACTCATGGACATGATTAATAACAACAACAACAACAATAATGTTATTCCTTAAGGTTCATTCACATCTGGTGAACAATTTGCCATAAAATTTTAAATGAAATTTGAAAATATTACAAAAAATAAAATACAAGAATGCAAAATTTTAAAGGCATCAATGATTGCTGACCAAACCCATTTGCTATAAAAAGTTCTAATTTTTTTTTTTTTTTTTTTAAACAAGTCAATAGCATAGTCACTGGGAGATCAGGAAAGAATATTCTGTGTGTTTGGCACTGAAAATGCTAAACACACAAGCGAGACTTTTGCTATCCACAGCCCACCCTTTCCAGGCAGAGAAGGAGCAATGCTATGTCATGTATCTGGGATCTTTTAACAGCAAAAAAGCCTATAGGGTCTGATATAAACACAATCAGCTTGGCTGCTCAGGATTTGGGTAGAAATCCCAGGGTCCTTCCAGCTTCATAGCTCTTCGTCGGATATGTGCGTGAGCTACACAGTAGTAACTTTATCATTATTCTTTGCTATTCTCATTATTCTACTTGCAATGCAGTGGCTGCAGAGAGCCCGGTGTGCAGGCTGCTGCGCAAAAGGCAAATAGGCAAAATGGGCAAACAGGGATGGAGTGTCTTGCCGGCTGCATGCAACGTGGCGGTGGCAGAGCCAACCCACCTCTTGCTCCCCAAAAGCTGTGCTCTGTGCTGGGACTCCTGCAGTAACGCTACCAACAGAAAAGTTGCTTGTGTGTTTTCAGTGTGTTTATTTGCAATAACATCTGAAAATCACGCAGTGCTTGTTCCTTTAAAACAAAATCTCTGAAATGAAATGCTCCAGCTGTTTCAGGTCTTCAGCTCTGCTGCTGTTCATTCTGAAAGCACTCAGCGATTTCTGCTCTTGCTTTTATATCCCCTTTCAGCCATCCTATACCTTCAGCCTCCATACTTTTCCTAGTCTCAGAAAACACAAACAATTATTTCTTAGCCTTTGGAGTTACCTTCTCTTGTGAAATTCAGTCCCAAACAAAGGCTCTTTCTGTGAGCCATATTCTCAGTTCCCCACCACTTGTTCCTCTGCTTTATTTTAGGCATGTGAACAGTCTGGGTACATCAGGGAAAAATAAGCATATCTTTAACTTTGGACTTACAAATAGTCCTGCTGATTTCAACTGAGACTAACTAAAGGTTTAAGGTTTTGGAGGAACTTTGTCTTCAAAATACATGGATACAATTTTTAAAAAGAAACCAAAACCAACAACAAACTGGTCCCCGGTGTGAGTGAGTATATGGATGTGCTGAAGCCCCCAGCAACTCCAGCCTGAAGAAGAGACATGTTAAAGGCATCATATTTTGTAAGTGATCAACAGTGGTCAAGCTCCAGGATGAGGCCATGAACTGAGACTTGGGAGCTGGAGATGCCGTTCCCAGAGATACTACTCAGCTATGTGCCACTGAGAAAGCTAGCTAATCTTTCTGGGTTTCTGTTGCCTTCCCAACTTTCATTGGCCATGCAGAGACACTGTGAGCTCTTCAAGAAGGTCTCATATCTGCAGGTCTGTTTGTGGGCACAAAGCAGTGTTATATTACAAAAAAACAATTACTCAATTTATAAGGCCATTTTTAAGGTATTAAAGACAAATAGTCCAGAGCTGGGAAATGCTAACAACAGTGTTCTGTTGGGATATTTGGGATGGGCGCTTCACCCAGGTCCTTCCCATACAACTTCAAGACCAGCAGTGGACCACTGCCTAAAGAAAAAGGAGCCTGACAAAACTGTTCAGCTGGGGACTAGCCTCAAAGCCTTCTTGGAGGCATTGCTTCTCATCTTTTTAAATACGTGAAGAAAAATCCCAAACTGGTTTTCAGCATGTTTGGGTTTTTTCTGGAGCCACCTGCTCAACCCTTGCTCCCGCATTTCCTGCCTCTTGACCTTTCATCTGCCCCATGGATCTGGGTGAGATCACAGATGGCTACTTTGCCTTGGCCATGCCCCTTAGACAGGTGCATGTCTCAATTTAACTAGTACTTAACCTTGCCTTGCCCAGTCATTTCTTCTAACAAAAGGTGTAGATGCCCAGCGGTTGGCCCATGCCACTTACCCCTTCCCTAGCGCAGTCAGATGTAACAGCCCCAGGCAAAGAAACCATCTCCAAGCAGCCCTGGCCATGGGGGAAGGTTGTGGACTTTCTTCTTGGGAACTGGGCATTCATTTCCTGGACACTCATAGCAACCACAGGAAATTTAAGTGCACTCAGACTCTACAGCCTCTGCAGAGAGTCTTATTGCTAAGATCTATGTCTCTGCTGGGCAGATGCAAAGCTTCCAGCAGCTTATGGCCCAGGAAAATGAGAGTGGGTTACACTAATGCTTTGACATCACCTTGCCAAAAGTTCAGTGTTTTCTTCTAAGCACAGACTTGGGAAAAAAAAACAAACAACCAAACAAAAAACCAACAATAACAACAAGAAAATACCCCAGAATCACTTAGTGCTGAAAATGTATCTCTTTCTTTAGCCTTATTTTCAGAAAGGGCTTAGCAGGATTCAAACCCTGCCCCAATTTTCAGCTGGATGCAGATATCCAGCACTAACAAATATCAATGGCAAAGTTTTCAGCAACTGAAGCTTGTATTGCAAAATGACATAGTAGAGTCAGGAAAGCCTGTTGTCTTGCATCTGTTATTTGGTTCAATGTGTCTGACATCTGGAACATTAAACCGCCTTTCTGATTTTTTGTTAAATTTTTTGTAAAATTAGATTTCTTGTGTGTTTTTTTTGTCTAAGATCTCTGAGGGAACATTTGCAGTCTTGGCAGCTTCTGCTATCTCGGCTCTAATAATGCCCATATTTTGAGAGACAAAATGTACGTTGATCATGCCATGGATTCCTGTTTCACCAGATGCATTGTTTCAGGCCTTTATGATTTCATACTGGATTTCATCTCTTCTGAAAAGAAAAGAGAGACATGCAAGAGAGGTTCAGGAACATTTTTCCCATGGACATGTTTGTCTAAAATATGATTAAAAGGGGCTGCTAGGGAGAAAATAGAGTATCTTGCTTTCAAAAATTAACATGTGTTACAGCTAGGTCAAAATTGATTTTTTGCATGCCCAGTTTATTACATGTTTCTAAGGATTTTATTTTTGTGCTCATTACAGTAGCAGAGCAAAGTGATTCTGGCTTAATTGCTCTCTTTCTTGGGAAGAGATTTGGAATAAGAGCCTTAAAAAGTTTCCTAATGATCCTGAACTGCTTTTTTTCTCTCTAGACTAAAGGTTGTGGCGATCAAAGATGAATGAAGATGTTGGGTGAGCAGAAAGCAACTGTGATACTTCCTTTTTGCTTTCAGAAAAGTCAGATATTTGGAGTTCTACTGCAGAAATGAAGGAGAAAAATTAGAATGTCTCTCTATTCACCCAGAATCAATGCAAATCTGTCTTGCAACTCTTCTCATATAGAAAATAAGAAAATAACCGGTCTGTCAACAAAGTCCTACTTAATGAAATCCTCATTTTGTGCTCCACATTGGCTTTTATATCAATGTGTTGACTGACAAGCTTATTCAGTGTTAGTTTAGGGGTTTCCTGGAAGGAAATAACTTGCCTGAATCACTTCTAAAATTAACAAAATACAAACCAACAACATCCAGTGACAAGACTGGGTTAGCAGCATTGCTCTGGATCACACAGCTACAGCAATCGTGCTGAATCTCCCCAACCTCTCAGCATTAGGACACTGAGCAAAGGAAGGGAGACAGCAGGAGCAGAAAAATATAAATATTACACGTTAAAAAATGCTTTCTCCCCCTCTTCCTTTCCCTTCCTTTCCTTTCCTCACACGTACTTCAGCATTTATCTACCATGACAAGCCTCATTTCTCCTTTTAAAAGAATGCATAAATGAGCTATGAATATTTGATCCTTCTTTAAACAAATATTTTGGCTTGACAAGTCACAGCAGATAAGACTACCCAAGATGGTAGCCAGCTGCTCCGGAGGAGGGAGCGTAGGTAGAGCGGGGGCCGGTGTTAGAGACATCACCTTTCTGAGACACGGCGTGCAGGCTGCTGCGTAAGGCAGGACGTGGGCCACAGAAACTCTCCTTTGCTGTTGCAAACCTTCTGGTTTTGCACAGACTGCTTCAATGCTGTTGGTGATTCTGCAGGTTTGTGCCAGAGGACAACCTCTGCCACGCTTGTGCGGCACTTCAGCACGTGCGTGAGCGGCCCCGCTGACTTCGGTGGAAATAGTCATGGTTCATCGTCAAACACCTCTGTGTGTCCTTCCAGGATCCAGGCTTAAACAGCACATAATTCTCTCTGTTAGGGTTTTCAGGAGGTTTTTTTTTCCTCCGTAGTACTGGGGATATTAGCTGACTCTGTAGTCAATTCAGAGGAGCTGGTTTATAGAGAAGATACCAGCCTCACACCACAGCAAAATGTAATAAATGAAACAAAAAAAGGGCTTTTTGGATATCCATTTATAGGTTTGTTCACATTGTATTTCAGGCTTGACTTGCAAGGATATTGTAATCTACATAAATTCTTCCCAGATACTCTACTGCGCTGATATTTTGAGCCAATGACAAATAAGCAGGTTTTCCAAAAAAATACCTGCTTATATCTGTCTTGCACTGAAACTGGGAGCATGTGAAAATAGTATTTGAAACTGAACAACTCTAGAAGCTTGTATGTGAAGTCAGCTAAAGTATTCCTTTTGTCTTTAAAAACCTATTTTAACTGAATTTTGAATGGGATAATATAGATTGCTTTGTGGTATTTTTTGTTTATTGGTCATTGGATTTCAGTTGAAAATTTGGGAAAAATTCTAGGTGAAAAAATTAAGAAAATAAAACTCTTTTCACTCACTATTTAACTTTTTCTACAGTTGTCACTGTGGAAAATTAATAAAAATATCAATACCTAAGTTCTCTGAGTTTCTGCATCATTCACCTCTTGTCCAAGGATAAAGGGTCAGCTTTATTTTTCTTGGTGAGAAAAAAACTTAAAATGTTACATTAGATGAAACTACATTTTCAAAATCTTAGGGCAGACTTTTCTTCTTTGTTGTAAATTTACATCATGCTAATGAGAGATTCATTGGAATCAGTGCAGGGTATCCTTGACTTCAGCAGACTTTCCTTTTGGCTCAGGAGGCAAAAAGTTATTTCATGTGGAAATCTTTTTACTGACGTGACTTCTTCCCTGTGTGCATTTTATTTTTTATTATAACTTTAAACCAAGCAACATTTTGAATATCAGGCAAAACTAAAAGTTACTGATAAGCACAGGAATAGGGAAAAAATTAATCACTACATTGAAAATAGTGCCTGGGGCAGTTCTTGATTTCCACCTAAATCACCAGCAAAAGATTCATATTGATGCGGTTTCCAAATACTGCGACCCCCTTTTACAGCCTCTAAGACGTTCGTTAGCAGGACAGCCCTGATTGCTGCAGGTGACGAGCGGTGCCCTTCCTCGATGTCACCTCACTGCTGCGGGGACATATGGACAAGTTCCTGCATCAGCTGAGGGATGGCACGGGCATGAGGTTGAAGGCCAATGTTCCCTAGTATTGATAATTCATCATAGCAACGTTATAGGTATCTTACATAGTGGTTTTACTTTAGATACGTGTCTCAGTGATTAGATCCTGAACAAAGCATACTGAAGGGGTAAAGTCTCCAAAATATTGCAGGATTCATTGCACTTCATGTATAGATTCGAGAACATTAGGACTAAGACTCAGTTATTCTGCAGTGCAAAAATAATGCAGCCCATAAAGGATACAAATGTCTCAGAAAGATGCTTTCCCTCTCTGCATTGTTTGGGGGGCATTTCTGGAAGGATGGTGGGATCGGTGGGAGAAAGTGCTGCTTTGAATATGTAGCATACATTCTTTTGCATTAAGCTTCCACAGATGAAAGTGCTCATGGTAATATGCCCTTGTGACATTCTGTTTGAAAATATTACTCTTTCTTCAAAGAAGAGAAAGGGAGAAGCTGTAGCTTTAAGTTGTATGAGCATGGGAAAATCAGACGTGGTAATAAAAGTGGATGTTTGAGTGTGTCAGATAAAATTTATTAGATAGGGGTCTCCAGCTCAGTGCATTCCTATGCAAAATTCTTGGTAAGCTGCCAGAAAGTGAACTCTGAGCATTAGCACAGTAGAAAATATTTATACTGGTGTAAGGCTGCTGGCTGTGATATGTTTCTGCTCTTTTAAAATAGCTTGCCACAAATTCAGAGACGTCAATAGAGGTCAAACTGTAGGGAACTACACAATTTAATGAATCAATTATATGCTTACCAGACAATAACTAATACTATTGTGGAAAAAATGAATTATTAACATGTGAAAATAATTTGTGAGCTGCAACAACACATACAGTAGCAATCAGGGTTAGGTTTCTAAAAAAGTTCAGTCAATCTAATTGCTTTCCCAGTAAAGACAGCACAATAGATTTCTTTTGTTTTGTGCCCTTTTTTTTTAAGCGTTATCTCCGATACGAATGCCTGTGTGAAGGCATTCTTCAGCACACCTCAGCACTGGCTTCACTTACTACTGGTGTCTCACATTTCATTAAAATTGAGCCCAGGAGATGAACTGTTAAATAATTTTCCAATATATTCCATTACTTTTACTTTATTAAGATACAGACTTTATATCAGTGATAAGTTCTATTTCAATGAGAAGGGCTACCTTGCGATCGATTTTTTATTTCATCTGAACTTTGGCCCAAATTCTGGTAGTACTTTTTCAAGAAATTTTTAAAACCATTCCATTTGAAGGAGGCAACTTTTCCTTCCCACACAATTTTGATGCAAGGACCTGCCTTGACCAACATTTCTCTACAGAAGCTCTTCTCTCCTTCCTATGATTTGCTTTCACATCTAGCACTTGTGGATATTTCCATTGAAATCTAAGGGAAAAAAAGACCTGCCCTAACTCAACCTTTTACCCAAAACTGCTTTGCTTTGCCAATGGGGACCGTTTACCTTTGGTTTCGGTGTTGTCTCATGGGGTCAGTACGGACTGTAGGTACAGCAGCACAAACAGACAACAACTGAATTACAGTTTCTCCAGGGTGACAGGAATTCTGACACAAAGTCGAAGGCTGACCCTAAATCTACTGAAGCTTAGAAATTTTTCCTCTCAAAAATAAAATTAACATTACGTATCAATGACCTCACAAATATCTGAGGTTTTAACAACTATTTCCTAATACAGGTTTTTTTTAACTATGATCCTGCAGGTAAAATAATTCCTTGTTTATTTGGGCTTTTCAGAGCACATGATCCTCGACAGTTTGTCTTTTAATGACAGAAAAAAATGTAAGATCAATATAAGACCTTGATTACCATACCACTTTCCGAGTGGGTGCTAATTTTTTTTCAGTCCTGGTTTCCTGTGAATTCATGCTTCTTTTGGGTTACGGAGATGCTCACCTCAAATCTTCTCCTTTCATTTTATATTAAGCAGGACAAGAAAAAAAACCCCAGCATCAAACCCAGCTTCCTTAGATTATTTATATCAGACAGACTAACACTTCTTTTGTGAATTTAGACTAATCACAATTTCCCATTTATCCCAATCCTGGAATTTAAGAAAATATCCAGTAAACTCTCAGTTAAAACTAACATACTCATTTCAAAGCAACTCTGGAAATATGTAGGCCAAACGCAAACTAAGGGCCACGTTCCACATTTGGTACTCAAATTTTAGAAGAAAGATGTAAGTTTTCACTGAGGTTGAAAGGACCATCCAAAAATAGAACCTGGAGGTATGTATAAATAGAGAAACCGGGCTGAATGATAAATCAGCTACTCTCCTCATGTACTTTACTAAGTCAATATTAATACTTCAAATGAAAAATGAAGCTATAATACATCAAGTTCTTGAAAAATAATGTCACTGATGGGAATGGAACTCACATCTAACACTGGCAGACTTTGCTGGACTGTAAAGTGTTGCAGAGGTATTTTCTTACTGCATTTGAGCAGTAGCACATCTTAGTTAATCGAATATACATGGTTTCTTAGGCTGATTCAGGAGGAGTCCATCAGGAACAAACATATATGTAAGTTCCCATGTGCATGTTGGCCACTTTGCTGTAGATGGTGCACAGAATTCCTGGCAAACAGAGAGTAAAATGTGTTAACTCAAACCTCTGTCACCGAAGTTGAAGCTAACATGTCTTATCTCATAGCTGTATCAAGAAAACAGAAAATTCATTTGGACCGTTAACACTAATTCTCTCCTCTGCGGTAACTCATTAAATGTATTCAAGCCATGACTTAAACACAACAAGCAAAAAATCAGGAAGAAACCACACTCCTGTTCTAAGGACTGACATACTTGTCTGTCTCTGCTTTTTCCTCTCCTGATTTGCAAAGCCACAGGTAGCCTGTGCTACCCCCTCCTTAGGGGGAACATTGTTCTCATCAGACAGCCGCGTTAGGGATGGAAAACTCAAAATAATGTGCTCAGGACAGTCCCAGATGTGCACAGTGATTTGGAAAGCTTAGCTGCCTCTTTGTAGAATGAGTAAATCTATGAAGTGGGAAAATTCACTCTTCTTATAGAGAAATTTTCCTCCCAAAGTGTAGGCAAAAAATATTGTGTGAATGATTCTCTAGAATTCCATGATCTCATGAGATTAGATTTTATTTGTAAAGGCACAGTGAATATATATGCGAGGAAGGCTATTTTTTGTTTCTACTTGCAATAAACAGGATTTCTCTACATTGCTTCAAAATGTGCTTATTTTACCTTTGTGGCAAAATGTCTAAATGGGGCCAGCAGCCTGTTTCAGTTCAGTTTTTGGTGTCCCAGTACCATTTTCTCTAGGTCTCCTGAGACACAGTGATGTATGGAGACCTGACAGAAGCCGCAGCCACACAGGACTTCGTGTCACGCAGGGATCAGTTTGAATTAGAGTAAATATCGACTACTATATAGTCAGAGGTACGTTTCTGCTAGGCTGAATTAGAGGATTTACTGGCACATCTCCATAAACATGAGTCTCTGTACTAGGAAACAGTTAATCTTTTATTACATCGGATAGCCTTGTGGGATTGCTTTAGTGATTCATTATAGAAATCAAAGTAAATTCTGCAGTATTGTGCAGTTTGGCTCATCCAATTGGAAAAACTCTAATGATCAAAAAAGCATGTGTTCTTACTCAGATATGTTTTATGACATGGCTGTAAAATGTACCTACCACAGTTTTTCATTGTTTCACAGACAATAAGCACAGTCATTTTCAGGTTTCTATTGTTCTACAGCTGAAGCCATGAACGTCCCCTTGGTCATTGACATGAGTGACAACTACATTTATATCTACCAAAGAGGCATGACTACTTACTATGTTTTATCAATAAAGTTTATTCCTTAAACCTATAGAAATTATAGCATTGCATTTGAGACATGACTCCAAAGAGTATGTCAGCTTTTCAACCATAAACAATAATGTCTGAGAATTTAAAACTTGGCAGAAAGGCTTTTTTGAGCTAAATCTTAATGTGTATGCCAGTAGTCCAGAAATAATTTATTTTCTGAGATCTGCCAACCTTACTCAGACAAGGTTGTGCTTCAACTCTACAAGGAGTTCTATTCATTTCAAGGGGCATAGCCAGGTAGGAAAGAGATTCTGGATGATTTAAGAAGTTGATTTCAACTATTTAAATACATTTTTCTCAGAAAACAAACCTGGAACAACAAAAAAAATATGCATGTTTTTCTTTTAGCAAACATTTTTAAAGGAAACTTACTGAAGAAATATCAAAGGGTGACATTTCAGTACTACTGAAATCCAAAGGAGTTTTCACATTTAATGCCATTTATTCAGATCTGTATTTGAGAGTATGTAGTTACCTTTTGGTAGTTACTTTGTATTGCCAAGCTGTATTTTTGTATGAATTTATTATAATCACATTTGAGCCGGGCTCAAGTAATAATGAAAAAGGTTCATTCCTATTATGCCTGAGAGAATAGAGGTTTTATAGAACCCAGTGGAATTACAGGCATGCTTTTTCTCACAGGAATGAGTCTTTGCAGGAAGGGACAGAATCTAAGGTTTGGATAGCTTGTCTTAAATTCCCAGGTCTTTGAGTGCCAGTAATTCAATTAAAAAAATCCTGAATTTTCATAGCCAACAGCTCTCATGTGGTCAAGAGAACTGTCCATCTTTTATTATAGCAGAAAAATCCAGACCTCTCTGGACACCATCTGCTTCTTGTTTTTTGTAACTTCCTTATATTCTTCCTATCTATGGACCTTTCCAAACCATATTTTCCCAGTCAATCCCCAAAATATGCACTGAACTCACATTAAATTTTGAGCTGCCACTTGGCATCTTAATTGAACAGCAAGCCTTAACATATGCTTTGAATGTTGCTGCGGCTCCTCAGCTGTCAAATAACTGCTATGATGCCCAGCCTCTTTAGAGGAGATTATTCACTGTATTAAATGTTTTAAATGAGAGGAGCTGTTCAAAAACACTCGCTGCATTTATAACACTTAGTGATAAATATCTGAAAAGATTTGAGTCACCCATTTCTGGGTGCCAGTAATGCTCCATTATCTAGAGTGTGCCTGAAGTACATGCCGGAGAAGGGAAGAGGGAATATTATAAAATAGAGATTACAGAAAACAGACATGTGGCTTGTTGGCAGGTAGTCTTTCATTTACAAGCATGGAAGTTTGTACCAGAACTAAAAATGAACTAGAGTATAAAATGCTATGGAGAGATAATGAAAGGGAACAGTCTTATCTGGAAAAAAGGAGGTTTTGCAATCTGTTAAGAACATAGGTCAGCTAAAAAGTTACTCATCCAGCAACAGCCCAAGCTGTAGAAACTCAGGTCCTACACAAGCTCTCATGTCACCCTGCAATAGGCACCAGATCGTGGCCCTCCGAGCCACTTGTGTGGTGCTACTCACACCTACTCTGCCCAGGGCCAGCGTCCCCGGCCAGACTGCACAGCCGCAGATTCGTGCACTGCTTGTGTGGCTGCACTGTTGTCTGCATGTGTGTTCCCTTACCTGCATGCTGTCTCCAATTTTTTTCCCCCATCATTTGTTGTCCAAGCAATGTGCATTTTTCAAGAGTTCTTGCTATTGTAAAGCAATGGAGGTTGCCATATACATTTAAGGACTGTTCTGTTGCACCATAAGAAAAATAATACATTCTAGTAGACTTGGCCAAAACTGAAGTGCCCCATTCTTTTCTTTTACTTCTTGTTTCCCAGTGGTCTGGGAATGTGATTGGGTCATCTCAGTGCTTTTTTTTTTTTGTAATTGTTATGTATCCTTGCCTTAATTTTTGTGATTGAGACCTTGTTCCTCTCATGTACAACTGCTAACACAAAAGGTAACAGCTACAGTGCTGACAGAGTAATTATGTTTTGTGGTTCAGGTTTTGATCCTGTAGTTTGATCCATATGAGTGGTAAAGCTTCCCTGTGCTGAACCATTTTCAAAAAGGGAAACTTAGAAACATGTTGCGTCTTCGGCTAACTGTTTGCTGTAAAATTAGTGGCCTATGTATTTTTCTTTTTAGGTTGCTTGTTTTTAAGTAAGTGATAAATAGTTAGTAAATGCACAAACTAAAATATACACACCAATGTGTGATCATATGTCTTTCCATGCTGAGAGACTGCAAAACCTAGGGCTTTCCACAATGGAAACAATGCAGAAGTCTGCAGCGCCCATGTCTCTCATGCTTAATGATGAATTAGCTCCAGAACCTCAAGGTGGTTTGGAACACATTTTCTTTTCCACTATAATGTTTCATGAAGTGTGAGTTGTTGTGATTTTTTTTTTTTTTCTGCAGATGTTGCTGGCAGTGCTACACCACATTTTCTTATTGATATGGTAGAGGTGATGGAAAAGGAACATGAAAATGAAGTGGGTCACTTCTCCCTGACACTGTTGCAAAAAGTTTACAAGACAAGTATTGCAGACCCACTTTGAATGGTTACAGAACAGGTACTTTAACATACCTCTTGGGACCTCTGCTCCAATAATTCTTTTGAAGCTTGTGCCTCTGAAAAGGACACACATGAATAACAAGTCATGAAGTGTAGTGTACATTGTTGTTACTCCAGTTAGCATTGTCAAGTTTTTTGTCATAACTTTATTACGTATATATGGCATATGGTACTTCCTGTGATTTGGTATGGGTTACAGCTCAGAAACCCCATTTGCTCGCTCTGCTGCACACCAGAGTGAGCGGCAGCAAGCATCACCACTGGCTTCCTAATGCTATTGTTGCAGCTGTGACTCTGGCCGTGGCAAGGAAAGGAGAAAACCCCAAGAAAGCAAGGTGAGAGAAACCATCCGGTTGCTAGCAGCTAACCCTGAATTCTGAGAAGGCATCAATGTGGCAATTCATCTCAGCTAATTTTAGAAATGGGATTAAACTCTAGTTTAAAAAACTTAAATGTTGTTGTCTACGCATGAGCTAAATGCCTGAGCTCCCATTACAGGCGGTGGACATCCGGTCAGAGCAGCCTGGAGCCCCACCAGATTCAGCTGCTTTATCATCAGCACCTATTGCCACCCCAGGTGCCCTCAGGGTTCTTGTCTGGCCTCTGGTTGCCGCTCTGGAAGAGGTGAGTTTCCCACAGGTCCTGGGTCTGTATGCGCTGGCTCTGAGGAGTCCTAACAGGTCTGCAGTGGGGACAAAGCAGCATGCAGCTGGGTGCTGAAAATGGGCTTAGGGGCTTACGTTGAGGTGGACACTGTTGACATTCACATGCCTGAGCTACATGTTGAGACTCACGAGAGAAAATGGGAAGAAATCAGCATTTCTCAGGGATAACTCTCCCAACGTATTCTAGGTTCTATCTTGAAATGATGCTGTAAAAGAGTCTGAAGGGATTTATGAACCTAGTTACACATTAAATGCCCAGAGGTATCCAGGACATCTGTATGAGACCGGCAGATATGACACAGGGCCTACAGGAGACATGGAGTCTTTGCCCAGCTGCCAGAGGCCAGGGAGGTTGTCCTTGAGCATCTCAGTTACCTCTAGAGGCCTCTGTCTTGGCACTGAGCCTCCATTTCTGCTCTGACCAGCTGACGTGTAGCTCCTCCACTCTATAAATAGCTACAGATGGGTGGGATGAATCCTGCCCCACTGGCTGTTTCCAACACCCAGAGATGGGCTATAAGCAGTAAAGGAATCATCCTTTCCTGTTCCCAGTGCCCTGTTTGTTCATGGAGGTTCCCAAGGCTGCTCAGCTGGCATGGCATGCACAGGTTGTGGAAGCAAGTGCTCAGTTTTGCTGAGAGCCACCACGCCTGTGGTGCAACTCCTTCTTTCATGCTGCTTCTTTTAATCTACACCATTGCTCAAGGAGCAATCTTCTGGATAGCAAACCCCACCTGGCAGCTTCTGCTGGCTTTCCAGACAGCTGGGTAAAAAACAGGAGAAACTGAGAGTAGAAACCCAGACCTACTCCAACAGTTTCTCTGTGGCAAATCATGTTTCAAGGGACTTAGTTCAATGTTAAGGGATGAACTAAAAAGTAGGCTTAAGTGGGAATGTAATTTTGTCCTTAGCTACAATGCGGCTAACCTCAAGAATAATGGGAAGGAAATTAGTTTAGATACATTACACCATACAGAAAACTATAGTAAACTCTAGCTGTTGTAGGAGAATTAAAACAAGAAGGAAGCAATGAAATAAATTAATGGGAATGAAACTGCAAATCTGGTGATAATAGAAAAGTAAAGGATGTTTATTCAAATGAAAATGGAAATATAATAATTCAAAATACAAGAAAAGAAAATACTGAGAGTAAAACCACATAGGAAAAGGTAACAGAAAAAAATATATGAATTTTTGGGAAATTGGATAAAAGTATGCAAATACATAAGAAAATGGTATTAGGTTTCAGTCCCACTGAGTAATAGTGATTATATTCTTACTGTAATTCAAGTTTCAAAAATGCTGCTGTCTTAAACATTCCTGTTCCGTAGCTTTAGGCTAGTATGTGGATTTTTTGATAAAGAGATTTGTTCATTAGAAACAGGAGTGATACTGTGAAGGTCCCAGTCCCACGTACTACTGTAGCAATTGCAAGTGCAGAGTTCAGTTTATGGAGAAGCATTTTAAGGGTCAGGACTTTGCTGATCCCCTGAAAGCAACCGAGATGGCACCTGATAATAATGTTCTCCAGCTACTGCTGAACTCGTCTAAGTTTTAGGGAGTGATCCAGACATGAAAGAGCTCAGACATTGGCAGACCAAACTGGCAGACCAATATTATCTCTTTGCCTCCTGATTCTCCTATGTGGGCTGGTATTTGTTATCTATTGTTTTACACTTTGGACAAAACACAGCCCACCAGGTCTAATTCTCTAGTTAGGCATTTCAGTAATGGCTCACAGATATGTAGTTACCTGGCACTGGGTGGACAGAAACAAGAGGGGAACAATTCCATCAACCTAAAATAAGTGAAGTAGTTCCCTGAAATGAGAGAGAGAAACTCCCAATACCTTTGAAAGCCTGCAGAGGTTTCAGCCAGCCAGACTTCAGGATTTCAACGACTATATAAGAAAATCAGTCCCGTTCAGAAGATGAGCAGTCCATGAAGTTTCTATCGCCTTGGCTGAAAGCCTAGGGACCTAATGGGAATGGGATTTACTGGAGCAAATCCAGTGAACGACCACAAAGATGATTAAGGGACTGGAGCATCTTTCATATGGGGAGAGCATGTAAGAGCTGGGACTAACCAGCCTAGAGAAGAGAAGCCTCGGGGGGATTTTATCAATGTATATAAACATCTGAAGGGAGGGAATGAAGATGAGGGAGCCAGACCCTTCTCAATAGTGCCCAGTCACCAGAGAAGAGGCAGCGGGCACAAACTGAAACATGGGACATTCTATCTGAACATCAAGAAACACTTTTTTACCTATGAGGGTGAACAAACAATGGGATAGATTGCCCAAGGAGGTTTTGGAATCTCCACCCTTGGAGATATTCCAAAGCCATCTGGACATAGTCCTGGGCAACTGGCTCTAGTTGACCCTGCTTGAGCAGGGGGGGTGGACTAGATGATCTTAAGAGCTCCCTTCCAACATCTCCCATTCTGTAATTCTGTGATCTCTCATATCTCACCGATCTCGCTAGGCCTACCAGATATGGAATATGTGGATGGCAACCCCAGCACCCACTGCTGACATGATAGCCGCGTAGCTAGAGCACTGCGCCAGGCCTGGACCCACCTCCCCAAAGTAGGTGTCCTGAGTGTGTCTTTCCAATCTTGCATTTTGAAACAGGACCAACTTGCAAGCAAGAAGAATGTTCAGGACATTCAGATAAATAAGGCAAAAACAAAGATTTACCCTCTGTTTTTTGATTTCTTTGTTTTTATTTGTAATGATTTCAGGTAAATACATGCACATTCAAGGCAATAGGTCCTGGTCCCCCTGGTTGTGCCTTTTCTTGAGTTTGTAGCCTACCACCAGCATCAGGTTTTCTTTTCCTGCTTCTTGCACGGCTGACTATGTACTGACTCCTGGTGCGATCAGGAGTGAGCACCTTCTTCTGTTATGAGGTCCATAGTCCAGTTGGTGGTTTGGGCACCTGGCAGAAGTCTCAGCACTCCTGGGAAGAGCAGGTCTTGCTGTCCCACACTCTGTCCAGTCCAGGGAGACAGAGGCTGGTCTTGCCCACAGCTACTGGACAAGAAACTCCTTTCCAGCTAAAAACCTGTAAGCTCCATGGGGCAAAGACAACAAATTTATTCTGTATTTGAACCATGCCTTCCTACAGCATGTCCCACCTGGTCCAGGGCAAACACTCCCTCGAGCTATTGTCAGTATAAATCCAAATAACAAGCTGTGTCTGAAAGCCAGGCAATAACAAGAGAGGAAAGAGAGCGAGAGAGAGAAGCCAAGCAGACCGATACAACCCTTAATTTGCTACTAATTTTTTAAGCTGTAAACTGACAGTGGTGTCAGTCGGCAATAAGTAAGGTACGAACACAGCATTAGGGATGGTATAGACATATTTTTAACAATTGAAAGGCTCAGACTCAATGGGGAAACATTTTTTTGTGACATTATACAGCTCTGTAAATCAAGGTAAGTTTTGGGGACATCCCATAAACAACTCAGTTCTTTTCTGACTCAGTCTTTCCTAGCTTTTCTAAAAGCTCCAGATTGAGCCAGACAGTCTAAATCCTATTAAAGTCAGTAAATTCATGTAAAAAGGAATGTTCCTTGGACTACAATAAGGTTTCCTACCAATTTTCCTTTGATTATATTACAGATGACAGTTTATAATAGAACTGCAGACTATGGTAACACGGAAAAAAACATAAAATTTAACATTTATATATTTCCAACTCCTTGTCAGACATCAGAGGGATTTAAAAAATTTAGTGAGGAATTTACAGCTTGACACAATCACATGTGCAGTAATAATAATAATAATATAAATATCAAATGTAATCTCCTCCATCCCATCCTTCCCCCACCCTTGAAAAGAAACAACATTAGAGAAGTATTAAAAAATAACTTGGACTCCCAAGGTGAAGCTGATAATAAATAGAAAAAGCCACAGGGAAACAATTTTCTCTCACTGTGTGAGGAGGCTCAGTCAGTAAATTCTCTATCTGTCAACAGAGTAAGTCTGAAAAATCTGTGCATAATGTATGCACCACCTTCTTTATTTTCCTATGGGTAATTCCATACACAGGCCAAAAAGCTTTCGGAAGAACTTGGGTACCCTCAAAGAGCAGCAAAATTTTTAAAGGCCGTATTTCAGTAGGGAATTTTTCTATGAAAGACTCATTAAAAACTGTGGGCCTAATCACTCGAGTATCTCTTCACAGGAGCAACTTTACACAGGTGAGTTACGCAATGAGCTTCCCTGAGAAGATTCACACGAGTGAAGTTACTCTCTTGCAAAGCAGTGTGAAGGACGGGGCCCAATAACTGAATCATCGTATTTTCCGTGGCACTCTCAGTGGCACAGGCAGTATCACTGCACGGAGAATATGAATATTTCTTTGGTGTTGGTTCCTTCCCAGCTCTGCTTTACACATTCAACACACAGCCCCTTTGTACCTTTACTTTTTGGTAAAGGGTGTAGCACTGTTTCACTATGTATTTTTTTTCCACAGTTAAAAATTCAAGAAAAGGCATTAAAAATTCTCTCTGAGGATATTTTTTTTAATTATTCATATATATTCAGAATAATTTTATATATACTTACATATTATATAGCTGAAAGGACAAAGCTTGCTTCATGCTATAGTAATAGACACTTTATTGGTGTAAAAGTCATACAGAATATTAAGATAGTATATGAGCAATAGTTAAAAGCATGAGCAAATTCTCAAGATTAGAACTACAAATATATAGGTAAACATTAAGTTCAGGTAAATATGGAGTTAAAATGTCTTATCAGATTCCCCATAAAAATAATTTTTGAGAATAATAGAATTTCCACAGGAATACAGTTTGAGTGGTAAAAAGGGCCTTTTTTTCTCATGAATCCCCCTCAATATTTTAATTGCAATGCAAAGGGAATGGGACTGCAATTTTTTTAGCTTATAGACATGCATTTTTTCAGCACTTCTATAGCTAATTCTGAACTGTGTCATTAAACATTAGGTTAGGAAAAGTTTGCCCCATCCAAGACTAGTCTCCTCATTAAAAGTCTTGTAGACGCTTTCTGCCTCTGGAGAATTTTTGGGCATAAGTAAGAAGCTGGGATATGAAAAAAAAAAAAAAAGAGAGAGAGAGAAAAGAAAGCCAGCCTCATCCAACTTGCAATCCAGACAACGAGGAGCCTGATGATGATGTAGTGAACGCTGCAGACGGGGAACTCAGTTTGAACTCTGTTTGCTTCGTGAAAAAAAATCTCCACAGGTATGAGAGCAGCTTTAGACTCCAAGATACGAGCTATCTGAAAACCATTGGAAATATTAAGCAATAGGGTTGTGTGAATTCAGCTGAAGTCCTGTTTCCTGCTGGGGAAGAAAATTTCTTTCTTGTACCTAAAGGAGATGACTGAGGTTCCCCAAATTTCTCAGTAGTAAAAGCAAATCAAGAAAAATTCAGGAGAAAAGTTTAATTTGCCAACAAACCCCTGACCTATCTGACAAGGGTGTGAAATCCCGCAGGGGCTGTGCCAATGGAGGGAGTATGGAAAAGACTCCTGGCACCAGATTTTAAAGATTAGGGGGCAAGTGTCTGTGCACAAAGGAGTGCAGTGAGAGGAAATGGAAGTGTTAGAGAGAGAGCAGAATGAGAGCTTGAATCCTTAAGGCACTTTCTCAAGATTTGGATGGATGATAGCTCCCACATTCACAAATGTAATAAAGCCAAAGACAAAGAGTGAATTTAGTTGTTTGTCAGTGGTGCCAGGATGCTGTGCCTTTCAGTGCCACAAAACTTAGCACCTGCTAAACTTGGCTGGTGTCACCTCAATGAGGCAAGCAAAAGGTCTCTCTGTCCTACACAACCATGGCAGTGCCAGAGCACAGCCTGGTGACAGGAGCCCTGCAGGCTCCTTTTCTCTGGAGTTGGGTGAGGACACCGATGGGAATGTGTAAGTTTGGGAAGACCCTTGAAGGTGTGTGAGCAGCATCTTCTTAGCCTGACACCACCACTGAGCCTGTGGACCAGGCAGAGGTTCAAGAGGAATAGAAGACAGAGAGCCCATGTCCTCCCTAGTCAAAAGTGGGCAAGGATGAGAGGGTTCAGGCAAGACGGGTTGTCTTGTCTGTGAAATTAAATGCAAAGGGAACACCATGAATAGATCATATTCAGACTATTGCTTGGTCAGAAGAGTTCTCTCTCTGTCCACTGCCAATGCAAATGTTGTCAGAACAGCCTGTTCAGTGCTAAGAGCATTACACAACCCAAGTAAGCAAAAGAAAATTCCTCTTTTTCTAAATGCCCTTAGTATTTTGCCAAAGGGCAGTGGAAAGAAGAGCAGGAAAATGGTGAGTAAATTTATTGCCGTTGTGAGAATCAAGCACCTAATAGGGCATACCATCTCATTCTGCTCTCAAGAGGGTGCATGGCACTATGAAAAAAGTATCCAAGTATCCATTTATAAATCTGTATACTGAAGCTTAGGAAAAGCTTATCTGAACTGTCTTCCAAAAACTCAAATCATGTTTGAGCATTTGTATTCATTGATGGTTGATCTGGAATGTTTTGGTGATTTTTCTTGTTTACTTTAGGAGGAATAATATTTGTGCTTGCAAACATATGGACATAACAAATCCAATGCTCTACCTCATTTAAAACTAAACACACAAAAAACCTTGATATTTCCTTAGGCTGGCAAAGAAATGTCTGCCAGATTCAGAAATGAGCTCAGTTTTTGAAACTGTAGCTCTGAAAGTCTTGTATAATTATTTCTTTCTTGATTTGTTTCCAGAAAGACTGCCAGATCACCACACTGTTCAATTATGATTTCCAATTCTCCGTAGAAACTAGCCTTTCAGTTGCTATTTAGAAATATTATTTCAGAAAAGCAATTAAAATGCTTCTGAAAATGTCTTGATAACACCTTTTCTCTTAATTTTCAATGATTATGATCAACTAACTTTATTGGTACAGTTAATGTAATATTTTATCATGGTTGGTGAATTACATTACACAGTAGAATTATACTAGCTGGATACCAACTCTATGTCTGCAAATTATTGTAAAGGATATTCTTAAATTAAAATTACAAAGCTTATAAAAGAAAAATATCTTTACTGATTATATTAATATATTAACAATAAATTCCTCAATAAATGATGAATAAGGAAATACACAAACAATAAATGGTTAGTTGACTTTACTTTTCAGTGTAAATACTATAAATTCGTGCACCTAGAGTTCATCTAATGGCATTTACTTAGAAATTTGATTTTGTTATTATGTTTTATTAACTTGACCTTGTTAGAAAAAAAAAAAAAGTGACTGACACTCTGTGCTGACTTCATATTGAGTCATACATCTCAGAGTTACTACTATCTTTTTTGCTTAGGGCTTGTCATTATAATCCATAAAAAGTTAATCTAATGTTGAAATAAAGTTACCAAAGTAATCAATCTTTGTCATTTTTTCAAACCTTCAAACACTTTCAACTTTAATTTTCTGAGGAAAAATCTGCTGCAAGATAAAGAAATAGAGGAACCACAAGTAGATGTCAAAGAGATCCACAAGGATGGTGAACTAGTCCCCTGCTCAATTATTCTGCCATTATGAACTGAGTGTGAACTGATGGTAATTGAAGCGAGAAAGGCACTAAAACACTTTCCAAAGCAACATCTGCAACGAATCACAGGAATGAAGATAAAATGACAAGGACATTTAATGACAGGATTGTTCCCCTGCCCGCCTTTCTGCTTAAAAAGGTCTGGCCAAATTCCAGTTAGAAATGATCCCAGCACAATGAGTATACCATTTCTGTGTGATGTGTAACTGGGTTTCACAGAGATATTTGAAGAATGCAGTGAAGTATCTCTTTGAAATCTGGATTGTTCCCAAACTTTCCGGTGCTCATGACACTTTGGGTTGAGCTCTTCTTCTTTCTTCTCATATTTTTTCCATCCACAAAAATTTTCTGTATTATTTGGGAGGGAGCATCACTGGTAATGAATGCACATTGGTATTAGACCTTATGAGGAAATCGAGTGTATGCAGGACCGTTCCCTCCTAGGCACCATCACATTCCTCCCCTTCCTCACAGCCCTCCCGACTCAGTCCGCACCTAGTCGTACCCTCCCATAACACACCACAGACCCTCACCTGCATCAGGCTTACACTTCTGTTACAAGTAAAAACTTCCAAGAAAGACAGAACCCCTTTTGAGGGTAAACTCTTCCAATAATCAGTTACTTTCACTGCTAGAATTGTATGTCTTATGCATAATCCTTTGACTGGTCTGTTCTCCTAAGTTTCTTTCTTGTGAAATTCCAGGTCATGATCAATTAATCTCTAAATGGACAAATTATCCCATAAATACTGAATTTGATTTTCCATGTTTTCCAGACTTTGGGGCTTTCTTGTAACTTCTCTCTGGTGTGGGCAAAGAATTGAACAAGATATCATACATTACTAGAATGATAAAACACTGTGAAAAGCTAAACTAATAGACAGAGGCAATGGTATAACATTGCTAAAACTGTGATCCAAAAAAACACAGTTGAAAAAGTATTTTTATCTTGGATAGATTTTGGATTATATTTAATGGAACCTTCACATTTAACTAATAAAATGAACAATTCTGTGATCACAAGTGTAATACAATTTCACAGGCAAAGTATTGATTCTCTGTTTGTTATCTGATTACCTAAAATATGGATTGGAAAACAGTCATAATCCTTTGCTGATGGGGAACAAGCAAACAACATTATTTCAAATCATGGGAGGACAAAGTCTAGCTGGTAAAACCAGACTGTAGAAGACATTTAAGAGATGAGGTGTTTGGTCTGCAGTTTCCACATTGCATGGACATTTTTGCATAAGGAGATTTTGGCTTCTTATCAAAGCTGAAAATATTTATGGATTTGCAACTCAGTTTTTCAAACAACAGTCTAAATTCCTTCTGCCCCCATAGGTACACTTTATGAGAAATTTGTTTTGTCTGAACTACCCTCCCCCTCTCCCCAATTGTCCATTCACAACAGTTACAACATAAATATTTGATCTCCTGTTTTCTGGGTTAGTTCTGAATCAACATATCTGATTTTTACTGTATGAAATGGAGGGCATAGAATTAAACTTTTACAGTTGTACATGTTTACTGTTGATTGAAAGATGCAAGTCATGTCTCAACCATTCTTTATTATTTTTTTTGAGTAGGAGGTAGATTAAAAAAATCAAGAAACTTCACTTGTCAAAGGAATACTTTCATTAAACATACTGAAAATATGTGGTACATACAAGACACATAATCTGTATCATATTGGAATCAATTTGACCTTTGTTACTCTTTTCAGTGGAAAGACTCACAGCAAAAGGAAAGAAATATGCAAGGCTTTCATTCAGAGCCCTCTGAAGACACTGGGAGGTTTACCAGGTTAAAGTCAGAAGAGATTAGATTTTTAAACTATTCCATTTCTACCAGTACTTCAGGCAAGTGAAGTGTATTTCCGTTTTAAAAAGCCACCTGTCATGTCATGCATAATCAGTGTGAAGGGTGAGATTAGCAGCGTTTTTTCCACAGTAAATACAGCAATTAGTGGCTTTTGGGAAAGACCAAAAGTATTTGCAAGTTTTGAGCAAATTCAACAACAAGTTCTGAATTTAAAAAAAAAAAGTTTTGGATTAGGTTAAACTATTTTGCTTCAGTAATTTTTTTTTTTTTTAAACACTGAAATTAAATTTAACTTTTTTTTCTGAATTACAGAAAAACAGCTGTGAGCAACAAGGGGATTTGTCATAACAGGAGATGAACGTAATGAAAGTAAAGAGGAATGTGAAATACAACTGCAAATGACAAGAGAGAAGAAACAAGTTTGATCAAACAAGAAAACGCTTTCCAGCTCAGGAGAAGGGTGCCACGTCTCAGCCTGTGTAGGTGAGCGGAGCCTGGGGAGCCTCCTGCCCACTTCTGCCCATTCCCCTGCCCACAGTGTTCGGCAGGACCTCTTCCCATGCGCTGCCTCTTCTGTCTCAGGGGCAGGGAGCGGCGATGCAGAACAGAGACAGGCACATATTTCGCCGTGCTCCATGCCACGAACAGCAGATCTCTGAGACATTGCAGCTCCCCGGCAGTCCTTGCTATAGCATGTGCATAAAGAGACAGTTGAGCCGTAAGCACATATAAGAAAGTAAGGTAGTAGCTGTTTGAAACACAGGCTGCCTTAATAGTCCTGTGAGCTCCTCAAGGGGAATAAAAAAAAAAAAATAAAAAAAAAAAAAAAAGAAAAGAAAAGAAAAGAAAAGAAAAGAAAAGAAAAGAAAAGAAAAGAAAAGAAAAGAAAAGAAAAGAAAAGAAAAGAAAAGAAAAGAAAAGAAAAGAAAAGAAAGAAAAGAAAAGAAAAGAAAAGAAAAGAAAAGAAAGAAAAGAAAAGAAAAAGATATTACAGCAGTCAAAAGTTATGTATGAAATAAGCACATTTTTCCATATTCACATTCCATATTTCTGCACCTGAAATTAGCTAATGTATTGATAAATGAATGTATGTGTGTTGATTTCACAAAGCCTGTCTGTATATTGCCTCCATCTGTGCACCAAAACTTTTTAAAAGTACAATATCAGAAAAGAATTGGCATTATAAGTATTCTAAAAATGTGAGTGGGTATTCCAGGTTCTTAAACTTTTTTTACCATATTAGGTTTTCATTAGAATTTGGTGTAGGGTGAGCAGGATGAATTTCTAAACCGTAAAAGATCAGGCAAAAGAAAAAATGATATCAAGTAAATCCCTATAAAAGCAATATCACATCCAGAAGAAACATGTCATTTTGGGTCTTCCAAATACTTTGAAAAGAATAAAATGTGGTTTGGAAAGAAACGTGGTATGCTTTGAAATTCCAGCTGAAAAACCAAGGAAGACCTATTTGTTTTCTTTTGTCTTTTCATACAGCCCTTCTGGATTATTTTTTTTTTAGTATCTGTAAAGTATTTTCAGACCATTTTGCATGACAGGTTGAATATGCATCGTTATTTTTGTTGCTAGGACAAATGAGATAATTGTAAATGTTTTGTCTACAAAAAGGAAACTGCTATCGATGTTATGCGGGATATGCAATAAAGCCATTGGCGAGTGAAGCTGGTGCACGTGGTGATTGCTGGGTGGGGATTAGCTGCTTTTGGTGGAGATTGACAGAAGAAACAAAACTGAGATTTTTGTGGAGGAAAGCAGTTGTTTACAGATTTCACTTGTGTCAGTGGCAGACTTGTTGCAACAGATAGCTGAGCGTCTCTGGCTCTTCTCTAAGCGTGACAGGCAGGAGGTAAATCACTAAGTCACACTTAGTTGTCAATGGTTTTGTGCTTTTAAATCACCAATGGCTCTGAAATTTCAGAGATAATACTGACTTAGGGGTGATCTGCAGCACTAGAAGTGAGGGGGGAGACACCCTCATCCCCCTGACATCTGGACCATGATAAGACTGAAGGAATCCCTGAGGTCAAACTTGGCCCAAAGAATCCCTTCAAACACCTGCGTCTTGAAAGGAATTTTCCATCCTTTCAGCTCCCACTTTTCTGCCAGGGAAGTACAATAAATGTAGGAACATGATTCAACGCAATTTTTTCTTAAAGCTACACACATCTTTCTTTCTCTCTAGTCTTTGCCAGTGTTCAAAAAATGAAAGAGTAGAAGACACAGGGCAAGTACGTGGCAATCCCTCCCAGCTTCTGGAGATCAATGGTTGGGGGCCTTCCTGCATTAAGGTTGCATTTGTACTGTTATAGTTAATAAACATCTACATCAATAGATTTATTTCTGATTAATTTGCAGAATTCCTTTTGAAACTGTGTTTACATTTTTCCTTGACACCATCTGACAGCAACAAATTCTGCATTGTATTCTGAGCTGTGTAAAAATACATTTTTAATTTAGAACCCTTACCTTCCAATTTCACTGAGTGCCCCTAAAGCTCATGTGAGAAAATGTGAATATTTTCCTTTTTTTTTCATGTCCTCCATATAACTTATGATTTTATATTTCTCTCTTGTACCCCTCTTGCTCTTTCCTTTTCCAAGCAAAGAAGTGCTTTTACTCAGTTTTTCATTGCCTGGAAGTAAGTCCATAGATATCATCCTTGTAACATTTTCCTTTATTTTTTCCAGTTGTCCTATATCTTTTTGGGCAGTGACCAGGGTGACCAGTGATCACAGATCAACATAATGGCATAATATTTTTTTCTATTTATCAGTTCCTTAATCATTCCTAACACTTCACTTTTTTTCCAAACTATCACTGATCACTGAGCTAGTGTTTTGCAGGAAACCATCACAGTGACTTCAAGCATTTTCTCCTTAGTGGCAATAATTTCTACCCCGTCACTGCGTATTTATCATTAAAGATGTTCTGGCCTACATGCCTTTGTTTGCACACGCTGACCTTTAGTTCCATCTTCTATTTTATTGTCAAATCTCTTAGCATCATGAAATCCTGATGCAACTTTGAAATGAGCTTTAGATTTGACTATTTCAAATGATTTTATCAGAAGCTTTGCTACCTCATTATTCACATACTTTTATACTCTAATTATGAGTACGCTGAAGATATTTTATGGGTCTGTAACCTGTCCACCACAGAAATCAAATTTTTATCCCTGGCCTTAATTTCCTACATCTTAGCCTGTTACTGTTCAAAAAAAGGATGTTTTCCTCCTCTCCCAAGGCTACTTGATTTCTTTAACATTCCTTGGTAGGGGATCACGTCACAAGCTTTGGGGAAATCTCATTTCAGTGTATCAACAAGTAACCCATTTCCTCATGTTCAATAACTCCTTTGACAAATTTGAAAGTGGATTGTAAAGCATGACTTCTCTTTACAAATGTTGCATTCACTCTATTCCAAATTTTTTAATTGAGCTGTATGTCTTCTTCAGTATTATTTCTACTAACTTGTCCAGTAGAGAATTCAGAAATACTGGCCTGTACTTCCCTTATCAACCTCATATTGCGTTTCTGCCCAGCCATCCTCTCTGCCTTGAGTGACCCTCATACCCCTTTCTGTCCTGAGAGACCCAAATGCCCTCTGTAGGACAAGCTCCTTTGCTCATGCCTTTGCTCATAGGAAGGTAAAATAGAAAAGCAGCCACAACAAATGAAGATACAAGTTCAAAAATCTGCCTAGGTTCTTTAAGGTGATAGAACCACCTGCCCATTAGCTTTCAATTGACTGCTAATTAGATTGAATACCCAATGGGGCAGGGAAATCGCTTTTTCTTGCGCTTTAAAAGTTATGTTAAAAAGGGTAGAGTATGTGACATGCTACCCATACACATCCTACTTCTTATTGAATTAAAACTAGGCATTTGAGAATCAAAAGGAAATTATTTTTCCAGATTCTGGTCCGCTTGAAGGAGTATGCTTTAAATAGAGCAGGTAATCAGATTAGTATGTGGTGGAAATCGATGAGGAAAATGACTAAATGATACATCGCAAATGATCCGTCTCTACCTCTGCAAGACCCCAAAAATCCGCATGGTACAGTTTCTCATTGATGTGACACCTGGCTATATTTTCCCATTTGTCCCTTATTTATTTGTGCAATGAACTCCTTGAGGGAAGGGGAAAGTCTGAGCTCTGCTAGCAGGGACAGAGGGTCTGGATGGCAATAAACCACCTGCGTTAGTCTGTACCTGCACTGCCTTAAATTGCCAGGCATTGGCTCATCTGGGTAACAGGACCCGTAGCTGCAGTGCAATGGCAGCAGCTGTAATAGAATTTCTAGTGCAGTAACTGATTCAAAGAACGAACCTCAGGGAAAGTGTGTGTCCACTTTGCTTCATTTCCCTAATGGTAGGGTTTACTAAGGTGGTGAAAAGGGATATAAAACATGCTTTGCTCTACATTTGTGATGGGTTCTTGGATACTACATTAGTAGTATCTTTTCTAAATGGTAACTGTAGTTAGAAAACTGACCCCAAAATAGTTTCTGCCCAAAATCACACAGAGTATGCACCTACCACAGGAAAAAACTGCTCGGTTCATGTGATTTATACCAAATAAGAACCAAAGTGCTTTATTGATTTATAAATGATGCATAATTAACTGGCAATGAGTGAACTATACCTTCAGGATCAGAATCAGCAATACAACAGACAAACTGCAATACTACACACTCGCAGAACATCGGCAAACACCTGCAAATTTCTAACCACCCTTGTACAGCGAATCCAGGGAAGTTTTGGTCACACCCGTGCACAGCCTACCCACTGTTTGGATTACAAGTTCACTCCACACAACTTGTCACACACCAGTGAGAGAGGTCTCCCGGCTCACACGCACAGACCCCGGGTGTGGGTCGCCCTTTGCAGCCTCCTGTGCTGTCACTCTGCTGCCTGCAGAGTTTTCAAGAGGGGAGGCTGTGTTTGCATCCCTACACACACCTTTTGTTGGCTGGTTGTAGCCTTTGTTGTGCCAATGAGATCCCACATTATACCTGCTGACATGCAGAAATATGAATTTATAGAAAAAGTGTTTCAGCCATGACACTTTTGCATAAACTGGTTTATTCCTCACAGGAGCTTCAAAAGGGAATTCTTTGCCAGGGAATTCCTATCAGAAATCTTGGAAAACTTGTAAAAATTCCTTATACTTCAGCTGTCTGTTCAGTCACTGGCATAGTCTTTCACCAGTAACAGTCCCATTAAATTGCAAAGACAGCAGACAGCTGGTGCCTATCCAAGTTTTGTGGGCTTGAAAACAATTTCTTCAGTTTGCCATATATGTGGCTAACATAAAAAAAATAGAAAGAATGCATTACAAAATGAACTAAAAATAAAGCCTTTGAAATAATGGGTTGCACATGATGTGACTTGGAACTAGCCTTGTTATTCCCTGTGAACCAGGGCTTCACCAAAGTAGGCTGGAGAGCAAGGGCTGATGTGTTTGCAGAGTGCATGGCTGGTCCAATGCTTTCTGCTTTCAATGGAAGCCAGGAGAGTTAGGCGGAGGTTTTAAAATGTTTTAAGGCATAGAATTATGAAACAATAATGATAAACTGTAAAACTATTGACTTCTGTGGCATGGTGGCAGCTGGAAGTACCAGTGCACAGAATATCCTTTACTTGTGGCAATGCAGGTGATCTGGCACATCCCGACCCACACCCTGCTCTGCCGGCAGCTGCCTCCCTACCTCTGTCCACAGACTTTTTTGTAGCCTATTTTAAAGTAATTTGGGGAGGGCTGGTTTCTCAAAGGCACATGCCAATTCATACCACTTACTACAGCATCTGACGACAAGGCTGATACCAGGAGGCCACAGGACAGGGAGTGCAGAGCTTTTCCAGTGAGCACAGTACCTGCATCTGCTTCTCCACTGGAGGGGCCTGATGTGAAACCACGGACATGGCTGGGGGTTTGCCAGGGACTGAGACATCTTCTGGTGGCCAAAAGGCCATGTAACGGTCTAGGTTAGGCAAGACATTGTGGAGAGGAATTTCCAAATCTTTTTATTCAGCATTTCTGTTTAAGAAGAGATAAACAGCTGAAGATAAAGGTTTAATTTTTATTGCATTTGCACTGGTACAAAACAGTGGGAAGCAGTGGAGTTACCCCATCATAATGTCAGGGCAAGTAAGACTGGACTGAGGCAATGAAAACAGGGGAGTACTCAGATTCCCTCTGTATCCTTATTTCAACTGCGCTTCATTTTAGCAACTGCCTTTGCTTCCTCCATATCATAAATATTTTATATTCTTTCAGCCACTGAGTTCATCATTTAAACAGGAAGGCATTTAGCTGTGCTGTTCTCATTCAGTTTAAGGATGTACTTCAAGCACGAGATTAAATCCTCAACTGATGTAAAATAATGCAGCTCCACTGGGTCTGGGGGAGCTGCTTCTTTCTGTGCCACCGGCATTTCTGCTTCCACTACCTCCAGAAGAAGCCCTAGGTCCTCCTGGGAGCTCCCCTCACCACACTACCTCCTCCCAGATGAGCTCAGGGCTGAGTGGGGTCGTCACGCAATGGGCTTGTGCTGATCGCAGCCCAACGCTTCGCTCCTGCAGCCCTGGGCAGTCCCTGCCACTCATATTGCAGCATGCAACTGCCAAGCTGAGCTGGAGACAGAGCTGAAAATGGGCACCATGAAGGCAGTCATGGCAGCAGATTTCTTCTGAAACTGAAAGTGACTCACTCTGCTGCTGACAGCCAGGACATCCCCACCACAGACAATGGAAAAAAACTTGGAATCAGATTGACCTGTGACATCCATCCCAAACTAGCAAGTGAGCATAGGCTGTACGTCAGCAGGAGCTTCACCTTGTGACTGTTATGGAAATGTAAAGCAGTTACGAGTCCACAGCACCTGTGACCCAAAGAAAACTAAAGTGAATTTCTCTTGTGCATTCAGGTTTAGTTGGTCCAACGTTTTCCCCATGAAAGATTGTGTAACTGTACATATTCCAGCTGGATTGCACCGGCCTGTGTAGACTATCTAACAAAAGTTTCCCTTTAGTCCATGGTGAGGTCAAGCATTTGAGCTTGGTCTGCACCAGCTCTGGAACGATGGGTTCTAAGCAGCGCCTGGAAAGCAGACCTTGCCCCGGGATTGTCAGCCACACAGCCCAGCCACCAGCTATGCAGCTGAATAAAGAGCATGATCCAGCACTTTCTGGATTCAGGCAGAAACAAGAAATATCACTAACTGCATTCCTGCTAAACCAACCCACTCTCTCAAGCCTGTAGGGAACTGGATGAACACCATAACCCTACAACATCCCCTTCTCTCTAGTATGTCCATATTTCATGTCCAGCAAACTATTTGCTAGAAAGCCAGGGAAATGGCAAGCTTAGATTACATTTTGCCATACTATCAAATAATTCACAGTGCACTGGAAGCCATTCAGGGAAGATGAAAATAAGACCAGAAAGATAAATCACTTACAATCATGTAAGCATGTCACAGACAATCTTATGTGAGGGAAAAGGGAGAAGAACTATTTTCAGAATTGGATGCAAAAAAAGGCAATAAATGAAGAAGAATTATTAGGTTTTGTTCTATAAAGTGGAATTGCAAAAAGGGAAAAAGGAATACTTTCAACTTACTACATCTGAAAAATGGAAACCAGCCACAGATTATGAAAGGGTTGAAAAATCTCTCTTAACAGTGGACTATAGGCCTTTTGACTTTTGGAGATTTTTTTTTCCCCACTGTATTTTCTTTTCCATTTCCTTTTTTTTTTTCTACTTTGTGTATTGATCCCAGCCTCGCAAACTCAAGGCATTTAAAGAGTATTTGAATTCAAAGGAGTGTTCACATGAATAGGTGTGGGTTGACAAGAGCTCAAAGAAGGGGGGAAGAAGGCAGGGTAGGTTGCAAGCCTCTGAAGTCAGAAATTTACCTTCTGATCTATCTGTAGAGACTACATTAGTATGGGAGATTGCAAGAATAATTGTGAATAGTTTGAAGGAAAGATTTCAAATGTAAAAATGTGTCATTTGCCTCAGAGTGAGGCTTACACTCAGGGGAACGGGGTAGCAGTCTGTAAATGTGCAAAGTGAATAGACCCCAAGGACAGAATACAATTACTTAGGAGGTAATGAGATGAGATTAAGAAGGGAATATTTAGACAGAATGCCAGGAAAATCTTGAGCTACTTTGAAGTGTTGAATAGTCTTGTGAGGGAAATGTGAAAGCACAATTACTTGAGACATTTAAAACTGTAAGTACGCTCACATTTGCTGTAGGGAACATGTCTCCCTTTGCAGAGAGATAGACTGAGTGATGCAACCAGGTTTCTATCCTTATTTTTTTCTTCTGTGATCCAGAGCAGAGTGCAGTTCAGATGCCCAGACACTGTAATAACAAGTAACGCGAAGGACACTGCAGTGGAGAGCAGCATGAGGCAGGTGGTGAGTAGGTTGCAACAAGCATTAGGGAATTTTTGCTTACTGTATCACCCAGTTGCAGAGACTGATTGGTTGTCTCAGTCCAGACATTGTGTTATCTGTGTACATGTATATCACCTTCTTGAATGCTTATGGCTATGACCAGTAGCATCAACTAGCCCTGGGAGGTGATACCTCTATGCTTGACATCCTAGCGGTAGCGACATGCTGTCCTAGAAAAAAAAAAAAAGGGAAGAAAAGGTAAGTCTAGGGCTGGGGCACCACTCTTTGCTCCCAGCCATGGTTCCCATGAGCTTGCAGCAGTGCAAAAGAGGGCGGAGGGAGCTGATTATTTTTAATCTTTCCCAGTCTAAGGATTAGATCTATTTCAATACAGTCTGCCATCAACGCAATCCAGTCTGCCAGTCTCACCAGCCACCAACCTTTCTGCTGGTCTGCCATGAACCCAAAGGAGTCTTAGAAAGTAGATCTGTGACACTCCTTGCTAATGGAGGTTGCAGATGCAAAAAGTTGATGTGGACTCTGGGGGAGACTGGACAAGTACTCAGAACTGAAGTCTGTTGGGGATTACTAAATAGAAAAACCACATCAAGCTCAGGAAATTCCTAACCTGGAGACAGTCAGAGGTAGGAGAGCATTTTGGGAATGTACCATGCACATTTGCTTTGCTCTTACTCTTCTCTGGGTAGCTGCTGATGGCCTCTGCTGGAGACTGTGGGCTAGATGGACCCTTGTTCTGAAACTGTGCATCTGTTATTGTACTTTCATGTTCTTAACTTTTCCAGAAGCTGGATGAAAGGCTGCCTGACTGTGGTCCACTTTTGCTTAGCATTTTTGTGGCATAATGGTCAAGGAATTTGAATAAATAGGGTGGTTCTGTATCCCTAAATTATTCCTATATTTTATGTTATCTAAAAGATAATGGGGATTTAGCTGACAAAATATGGGGTTTTACATGTATTTTGCTTTTCTTCTGTTGCTGTTTTAAAAACAAATGGCCAGGCACATTTTATCAGCATTGTCCAATTGGCTGAAGAATAATGCATGCCTAATATTCCTCCCCCTCAACTTTCAGTGAGAGGCAGAAAATCCTCTGTATAGTGAAAGTGGTGGGGAAGACACCTGCAAAGGGCAGTTGAGAACAGGAGTGGGATTGGCTAGTCCTTTATTTAGCATTTGGCATTTGCTTTATATAGCATTTGTTGAAGGAGTTTGAAATAAACAATAGCAATGACAAATGGTGGTTATTTTAACATCTTTTATGAAGCTAATGACTAAGAGGTAATTTGATATTAAGTCATATTATTAGCTAATATCTTTTTCTCTCATGGATATGTCATTTCATCGGCTTCTGACATTTTAACTGGTTACATGGAATTAAAATAGCTCAGCAAAACTTACTTGCTTTGTACTTTAAAAAGGATGTTGGTGTGACCAACTCTGAGAGAAGAGCAGGTTCTTCTGTCTTCACCAAAAAAAATTTGATTGAAACGATGATTAATGTAGAACACTAAATAATCTGCAGACTGTACCTGTGTCGTTTCTGTGACGGAAATTCATCAGGCTTTTAAAGTGATCCAAATGTAAAAAAATCAGATAAAGAATTTGTTGACAAATCTTAAACCAGGTCATTAGCAAGAGACTTCTGAATGAAAGTGAACACTCCTCATGTCTCAGAAAATTCAGCATTTCTAGACTCTCTTTTATTCTGGGTTTAAAGAAAATGAAAGGAAGTAATTTGCCATAGAATGGCCATTTCTTGAAAGTGTTCTTGAAAGTATGAGAGAATTGGTATTTTTTTAAAAAAAGAATCCCAGGCAGAAAATTGAACTAGTGCAACAGCGAGGAGCCACCAACATGAGGAGCTGAGCAACCTTCTGAGCAGCACATTGGTTGAACGGCCAGTGTGATGACTCTCTGCAGAATCAGCAAGTGAGCCCTTTCCATCAGAAAAAATTCTATTCGGTTCTGCTACTGGAGTGGTTCAGGTGAAGAAGAACCAGTGTTATTTTGGACCAAAAACTGACTAGGAAACAGAAAAGAGCAAGATAAGTGGTGAATTTTCAAACCTTAAAAAGAAGGTATGTCAAAGATCTCTGTCATCATATATATTTATGAATCAGAAAATAAATACTCAATAAATTTGCAGATGAGATTGTGTTAATTAAGTTGATTAAGACTGGGAAGAGCTGTAACAAACCTAATGAGGAAAAAACTAATGAGCTAGGTGAATGAACAATGTAGAAGAGAATAAATTTCAATCTTGAATGGAAAATGTAAATTACACTCACATTTGACAGGGTTCTTGGCTAATAGTGTCCCTTTGGAGAAGGGATCATGGTCCAGAAGCAAAACAAGCAATAACAAAATCAAAAACTTTTTCAGGGAGGTAAATTTTCATCTTATCAAATTTTGGTGGAGCAGGAAGCACCAGAAAACCATTTGGGGATGGGAAGTTCTGAAAATGATGGTTCAGAAATTTAAAAAGTTGGGAGACATTCACAAGTGTGAATGTTCCCTCTTGTTATGTGAAAGAAATGGAAAATTTATTTTGGTTCAGCAGTGACTTGAGATACTTGTCAGAGCTGATATTTGGGCCACTCCACTCCTCTACTCTCCTCTCCAGGCTGACTTTGTAAGCTGAACCCATGAGCTATGATGGCTCCCACAACAGGGTGTCATGCTTCACTCTGAAGAGAAGAAATAGATGGAGACAGAAAAGAGTTTGCAAGTCTGAACTAGATTAGAGGGTCTTCATTTTCTGTGTCCCCTGAACAGGTTTCAGATTTATGCTGAGAAAATGCAGCTGCAATTTCTTGACCTTGGTTGCTCCTTCTTAGTGAAATGCAGAACAGTATAGTTTCTGCTCCAATTTTTGTTGAAGGAGCAAAGTCTTTAAGATCTTGGCTAGCAAGGAAAGATGCAGAATGGAATTCAGGTCCGCTGTGCTTTTACGTATTTTGGGAACATACTCATCTCATCTGATCCCTTACTCTGGCCATCTTCCCTGGGTATGAGCTGTTGGAAAATGGTCCTAAGCAGCCCAAAATGGTATTACTGAAAATTATGATCCAGCTCAGTGCTGAAGTCCTGTAGTTCACTGAAATAGCTGCGTTTTCATACGGCCAAATGCTATAACCCAAACTGAGTGCCCCATGAGGGAACTCATTGGTTACATCTGTAGGAAGGGACAGATGCGTTGTGCAGTGTATGCCACCACCCTGATCCACCACTCATCCTGAACAGTCTTATTAAAGTGCACTTCCACCAGTATTACGTTATAAATAAGAAGTCTACTTTTGGAGTGAATCTCCCCGTTGCCCCATTTAAGGTACTTTGGAGCAAAATGAACTGGGAGCATGCAAATGCAATTCCCTGTCAGAGTAGAGTAAACTGAAAGATGTACTCCAGGAGGGTACCTCATGCAAATCCAGGTGCTAATGGGCATTTGGTCAGTGGGGCCAGCTTAGAGCTAGTACAAAATGCTTCCATGAAACACAGGGAGTGTAAATACTGGATCTTCAGCCCAACTAGTTTGCTCTACCAATTCCTTCCTGCTGCACCACACAGTTTGCTAAATATAAAGACTGCTGTGGTACACTGGCAATGCCTTCCTGCCTCTCCAGCCTTCCCAAGGAAAAAAAGGTATACAGACAGATGGAGCCAACAAGGCTAACACGGTGCCAGAATACAACCAACATGCAGACTGGTGGCTGGGGAACTCAGTCTGGTGTAGATATGGCCACAGGAATCACTCGAGTGAAAGCTGCTTTAGGACTAAAGTACTACTCAGTGTTGTATCAAAGAGATGGAATTTGGCTGTCAGTTTTTTCTTACCTGTAATGCTGTGGTTCTTCCAAATTTACCCATAGTTTTATATAGTTATTCATTGTCCTTAGCCAAAATGTAGCAGAAAAAGGCTAGAGTGAACTTCACATCATGTTCTTGTAGGCTGCAGAATAAGTTCACTGCAGGGCAGGCACACATTGCAACACACATCTATTAGGGCTTTCCAGGTTTTTCTCAATACCATCTTAATGTCAAGATCTCAGAGAAATGTGAGAATTACTTTGGCCATAAAAAAAGTTTGACTGTAACGGTACCAAGCTGGTTATATGGCTCATTGATTAACTTGGCCCTATTAGAAAACATTGATTTCCCTTCCCCCCTTCCCACATCCTTCAATCTGTGACATGCAATTGCAAGACAATTTAGCAGGTATTTCAATGCAGTACAGCAACTGTTTCATTTCATACATTTTATGACTTTAGGTTAAGGAGAGCTGTTTCAAAGCAGTATTTAACCTAGAGGTTCTGTAAAAAAAAGGCTGGATTTTCAGTAAATACAGTGAGTGAGTGTGTGTGTGTCTGTGTGTCAGACATTAAGCCAGATCATTCTTTTCAGTTGTTGCTAGTATGTTGCTAGTATGCCTGATTCAGCAAGGTCTTTTTAACCTGAATTTCACAGTTCCCATACAGGGAGTTTCCACTGAAGTCCCCATGGCACTCACTGGGATCAAATATTTCTCCTGAGGAGCAGAAATTGCAAAACATTGTCATCTGTAAGCAACAAGTTAGAAAAGGTTTAATACTTGTCAGATAAGAAAAGATCGCCACTGCAGAGTCCTTGAGGAGTATAGATCAATTCTGTGTCACAGGCAGGCGCACCAAGCTCTCTCTGAACAGGCAAAGGCTCATTTACCCTGCTGGAAAGACATGCTGACGCAGTTTCCCTGCTTCCCCTGCTGTTTTCTGAACACGTTCCATTCAACATCTCACCTAGACCTTTTCCTCACAATGCAGATGGTCCCAGAGTGAGCATCTGAATCTGACTCCAAAGAAAAGAAATAGACCAGCTGTTTCTGAGGAGCTGTCTCCTTTGCCTCCAGCTCTCTCCTTCGCCCCCTCACTCTTCTTAGAACATGAGTTTCAGAGACACCCCCAGCTCCTCTCACACCCCCTCCAAGCAAGAGGCGATTTGCACACTGACAGGCTTAGAGATACAAATGCAGGTTGTCCAACCAAAAGTGTATGGGTGTGTGGCTGGTGACTGAGGATGCTCACTGCACTGCATGCCACAAACTGCAAAATTCTGCCCTCCTTTCCCACAGACACCATTAGTCTGAGTATCTCTTCTCGAGCTGGGTGACACCTTTCAGGAAATTCATAAGAATCTAGCACATTAGAGACTTCTCTGTGTTGGTCAAGTGCCTCTGAAATCAGTCTATGAGTTCAAGTGATCTCATACAGGCTGGCTCTCAGGTGAGCAACAGACAGACAGGCAAGATAATTCCCTGCTAAACCTTGTTTCCTTTGGAAATCAAGCTGAAAAACAGACTGTCTTGGGAGGGCTGAGGTGTTTTGGTTTGGTTTTGTTTTAAATTGAGGGATTTGATTTGGAAGATATGGAACAGCTTCTAGACACGAATCATTGAGAAGGGTATGACTTTTCAAGCCAGAAAAAGAGACGACTTTAAGAAGCATGTGATAAAGACCAACCCATTCATACAGTTGTTACTCTATTACATTGGTTGCACCTGTCTTTACTTATAGTACAATGACTTTCAATTTCCCAGTCAATCAATTAAATATTTCGAGGGAATGTTTGAAGGTGCCAATGATCTGAACCCTTCTAGCCCAGGGAAAATTAAAAAGAAAAACAAAAGGTGAAAATGGGGAACACTCCCAGCAATAAAGTTAACCACTTAGCAGACATCTACATATCCCATCCCTGTTTTTCTTCTGCCATCTTAGTGCTGCCAAATCTCACGCTTCAATTTTCACAGGCCTGTGCCTTGGCAAAGAGAGAAGAGAAAAGAATGAGGGAGAATAAGGGAAATGGTAAAACATCTCGGCTATACAAAATAGGGATGAAAAAAACTCCATTGCATAGGAGAGGGAGGTGAAAGAGGTTCCTGGTTCCTTGCAGGAACCAGGTTCCTTGTACCCCTTGGTCAGTGGTACAAGGGGTTATAGGAAACAGGGAAATACGGAGAACAGTATGGAAAAACCATGGAGAACTTGCAATGGAAGAAAAGAGAAGAAAGAAAAGCAGAGGAAAAAATGACTCAGGTGTGTAGGATAAGAAGTTTTGCAAGAAATCCCTAAATACCTCAGGACTGTAAAGCAGCAGAAGGGGAAAATGAACCTGAAAGAAGCCCATGATGTACACTGAGCCTAGGAAAGCAACAAAGTGTTTATCACAAAATTTATTCAGCTTGTAAAACCCACATTAAACAAGCTATCTGCATGCTACCTGCACACTCTCTGCCTGCCATCTGCACACTGCTTGTAGCACTGACAGCCCTGGCAGAAAGTCAGATATGTCTCAGAAGAATACGGTCCTTCCTGCAAACTCCTCCTGGGTATCCCAGTGAGCGTGATTTGTGATTCAACTGTATCCTGGGCTGTATCACAAGAAGTGTGACCAGCAGGTCAAGGAAGGTGATTCTGCCCCTCTACTCCGCTCTTGTGAGAACCCACCTGGAGTACTGTGTCCAGCTCTGGGGTCCCCAGTACAAGAAAGACATGGAGCTGTTGGAGAGAGTCCAGAGGAGGGCCACGAAGTTGATCAAAGGGCTGGAGCACCTCTCCTATGAGGACAGGCTGAGAGAGTTGGGCTTGTTCAGCCTGGAGAAGAGAAGGCTCCAGAGAGACCTTAGGGCAGCCTTCCAGTACCTAAAGGGGCCTACAGGAAAGCTGGAGAGGGACTGTTTACAAGGGCACGGAGTGATAGGACAAGGGGTAATGGGTTTAAGCTAAAGGAGGGTAAATTTAGATTAGATGTTAGAAAGAAGTTCTTCCCTGTGAGGGTGGTGAGGCACTGGAACAAGTTGCCCAGAGAGGTTGTGGATGCCCCCTCCCTGGAAGCGTCCAAGACCAGGTTGGATGGGGCTTTGGGCAACGTGGTGTAGTGGAGGGTGTCCTTGCCCATGGCAGGGGGGTTGGAACTAGATGGTCTTTGAGGTCTCTTCCAACCCAAACCATTCTGTGTTTCTACGATTTTCTGGGTGGGAATATATCAATCTTTTCTCTCTCATTACTGAGAACTGTTATAACTTGAAAGCGAATTCTTTAGGAGTGATTTGACCTCTCTGAGGAACCAGCCAAAATTGATCCCTTTAGAATGGGAGTGAACTGTACAATAGCAGAGGCTACTGTACAAACAAGGCTCCATCCATGCGTAGCATTTCCCACACGGGCGTACTCATGAGGACCCTGTCCACCTCTGACAATGCCTGCGTTGGGTACCCAGGGCACAGTTTGCATCAGGTTTACAGATTATTCCTGCATCTGTCACACAAGTACTGCTACACACAGCCAAGGAGCAATTTTTACCCATCTTGCAATTTTTGCCCAGGCAATTTATGAGACCTATTCACAGCATAATTTAGTCTAAATTTCAGTGAGTGAGGATGACTGAACAACCAACCTCATGGAGTTGCTTCAGACATACCACCTCTGAGTGGGAGCTGCTGAGAATTTTTTGAGGTAAATTGAGGCAAATCCAGTAAATGATTAGACATGAGACCTCTGAGGGATGCTTGGATATGACTGGAAATGGTACTGGTAACTCAAACAGGTAATGGTTTTTCCCAGTGAAAGAGTGCTCAAGCTCAAAATTACACAGCACAGTGCCTTCTCTTTGGAGACAGAAAACAGTACTCTTACACTTCACCATTGTAACTGTGGGAAAGGAAGGCGTTAGGTCTGGTACACCAGTCCTCTGCTGTGTTTCTGGCTTTCTGTGGCCATTTGTGACTGGCAGGAGATGGACCAGCACATGTGGGGAGGGCTGTCTGGCGGCTGCAGTGGGAAGCTGTGACTTAGCTTCTTCAGTCTGCACTATTTGCAAGACATAGACCAATACAATCAACTTCTGTAAGGTTCTCTGAAGAAATTATGCTTTAAAAGTCACCTTTCACATTCTCTGAACAGTTGAAGGACTAACCAAACTTCTCTGAAGTTTTAATCACTTGAACTCAGTTGACTAAAACCATGACATTGCACAGTAGCACAGCCATCTTTGGTTGATGGTCTGCAGACTTCCCAGGGTCCATGGGCTACTTCTGAAGGGTCAGTGAAAGGTAACAAAGAACAGCCATCTTTTGCTTTAAAAGCTTATTTACGTTCACTGGAAATTTTTTAGATGACTGCAACTGGAAAAAAGGGTTGAAAAACAACTTTGTTACACATTCTCTAAGACCTCAAAACTGTTATAAGTTATCAGTGTTTCTTCACTGCAGGCTGCTCAAACCCTATGTCTTCCCAACCATAGAACAAAAAAGAAGCTGTATCTTAGTGACTCAATGTTGAGTCATTATAATCCAGATAAGAATATCAATGGAGGTATTTCTAATTTTTCAGATCTTTGTCACCACATTGTCTGATTTCTCTACAAATATTTTCATTTCTAGAAGAAATACAAGGCAGTAAGCTTAACAGAACAGCTTATTTTGTATCATGACAAATCCTTTTCTGTAAGTCAAGATTTAAAACAAAACTAATGTGTTTGGGTTTTTTTAAAATGGACTGTAAGAAATGAGACTAGAAAAGACCACATCATAGGATCTATTAAAATGAAAATCTTTGACTGTTTACCCTATGCATATCTCAGTCTGCTCTGTGCACAGAGTGTTTGTGTGTGTGTGTGTGTGCGCACAAACACGTGGAGAGCATCTAGCACAGACCAGCTCTAGCTGTGAGGCATTTAGTCTCCAACCTCTTGAGGCTACAGTAGTAGAAGCGATAAGTCAAAAACCAAACAATAGACCAAAGGTGAGAGACACACAAAAAACATGTGATTCTTTTCTTTTGTTTCATAGGTACCACCTGAGGCCACTCATCGCTTAGCCATATTAGCTAGTTGATGTTTTTCAGATACCTCAGTTGAAGCAGGGCTTGAAAGACTGGAGTGAAGACAGGGCAGCGGTCAGGGACGTCAGTTTTCAGGAGGCTGTTCCTCAACTAGAGAACACTGTGGGCATGAGGTAGGGACAACATATGTTTACCATTATACATAATACTTCAATTTATTCAGGCTGCAACGGTGTTGAAAACAAATCTGATGTTTTCCATATGCAGACGAAGAAATAGTCTCTTTTCCTGAGAGCTTATGGCCTAGGAGAAGATTTAGTGGAAGGAGAGCAGCAAGTCCTGGCTAACTGAACTGCAATCTGCAGTCAGCACCCTTCCATGACAGACCTTCACGTTTCTCCTGGAGCAAAGGTACCATTGCACCTTACCACTGCTTCCCCCCACTCCCGGACCCTGTGTGCCAAAGCTGGACCTTGCCAGCCAGCTGTGGCTGAAACATGGTCTTCAAATGCCATGTGGCAGCTTTCATGCGTGCCTCCAGGGAGGACTAGACATCAGGAGCCCTTCTGGAAGGCTCTCCTGTTCACCTTCATGGTGCTGTATGCCTTCTTCCTTCTGCATGAGCTGATGCTCTAGGTGTGCCCAGTGCTGGGACCGATGGCCGCATCTCATGTCCGGGCAAAGGAATTTTCCAAGGTGTGTCAACTGGAGTTTTACCTTGCATATTTCTTAAATGAGGAAGCTCTGGCAGTACCAAATAATAATTGTTAAATAAAGTATTCATGGTATTTCCCCCACTATGCTTAGTTGTTGAAATATTTTTTCACAAGTAGACTTTTTTTACATGTGTGCAGCTCTGATTGGGAAAACCTTTTCCTAGTTCTTCAGCTCTCAGCCTCTTACAGATTTTCCTCTCTGGAGCCCATTCCTTCCCCCATAGTCTAGCAATTTCTTAGTGTTATTTTGCATGTGTCAATTAGGTCTGATGTTGTGATGAATATAACAAGGAGAAACAGATACATTTATTCTAATATTTCAGAACCAAAGACATGGGAGAGGCAGCTCCATTTTTCAGTATCAGGACACCAAGTCCCACTGCTCTGACTCAGAAACCCTTCTAGCAGAGGAAGTTTGAAGAGCCTTTAGAATAGGAGCCCTCCCACACTTCCAGCACAGATATACATCTGATCTGCCCTTTCATCTGAAAAGATCTCCAACACAAAAGGAAACAGAAATATGGTTTCATGGTTAAAGCAGTAACACATTACAAGCTGAAATGCAGTCTCATCCCACTAGAGGGTGGTCTGGTCACCCTCATGTTACAGCGGAGGTGTGCAGGCAAAGCCTTTTCAGAAAGCCTGTGTCCTCTTATTTGGACTGAGCAACATCGAAGTATTCCTGTTCTGAGTTTTTCCAAGTGCCTCATGTCCCATCATCAACATTGAACCTACCCGCTCATTTAAACAAATAAGCACATTGCACCTTTCACTGAAGATCTGACACTCCACGAATATTAGCATGCTCTGATGTCTTCTACCAATGCTGCAACAGTATATGTATGAACAAGCAAAGTGAGGCTCACTGTTAAAGAGGAACGCGCTTGGTTTGATACCACTTTGAAACCTTTAAAATCTGTTTATGTGGTTGATGTTTACTTCACATCATTTTCACAGGAAGCTGGATTACTACAAGTAAAATGTAGTAAATTCTTTCTTATGAGCTAGCCTGTGCTTTGCCTGCACATTACAGTGAACCAGAAAGGGCTGTACCACCAAAGATGAACTGGAGGCTCTTCCATCAGGTTTGGGAGAGTTAATCTCACAGCCAGCTCTTGCACCAGCTGCATAAGATTCCCCAAACCCACTTTCCTCTGCCAAGCCATCCCTCTCCCTTGGGAGCCATGTCACCTCTGCTCCTCTTCCCAGGACAGACTGCTCATCTCCCTCTTTCTTCTCCTTCATCTACTCAGACTCAAATGCACACATCCCCACCTCCATGCTTCATGGCCTAACCTTAAAATTCCTTGTCTTGCCTCTCCTTCTGAGATGCGTATTATGATCACCAAGAAAAGTTAATTTCAATCTGCTTTCTGCTTCAGGTCACTTATGATGATCAGAAATCCTTTAGGATCCTTGCAAGGAAAAGAAAGGTACAGCTTACATCATGGAACTGAAGCTGCATCAAGCATCAACCCAAACACCATAGGGTTCAATCTGATTTTCAAGGAGATTTCAGAGAATTTCACCTGGCATCTTGGCTCCTACATCAATGTCTACCCACATGGGAATCCTCCCTTTTACTCTCATGAGGATGGGAGCAAAGACACGACACTAGAAGGGATAAGCTGTGTCTGTGTACCTATGCAAAACTTTCTCTGCTAGGGGTTTTTGTCCAAAAATGAATTAGGATTTGGATCTGTTGCTCTGATCAGGTTTCTCTTTGTTGACTCCTTTCTTAAGTGTTGTTTTCAGACCTAACTGTGGATGAATGAAAGACTTTATCTCAAAAATATGTGGGGGCAGGTATTTTCAGCCACAAAAACTGGCAATGTCTAAGGACGTTCCAATGTGGATGCAAGCTCACTGGAAAAATGTGAAGCCTCTGTGAGCAAATCAAGGCACAATTTGCCATCACATTAAAAATATACATACTCATACTTTGAATGATACAGAAACAAATGTAAAGTGATTGGGGAAAAACATGCTTAATTTGCATCAGTTCACTTTCTCATCCATTTTATGAGACATTAGTTCCCTATTTGGTTTTGTCTTTTTCACATAGTTCAGACAGCAAAAATGTTAAAAGATTAAAGAATTCATTATTAACCTCATGGCATTTGAATCATGTCAACAGATATGACCCAGCTGCCAATGATAATCAAGAGTACCTTCAGCTGTGAGTTTGGATGCAAATCACAACAAAACAGCACGATCTGTTCTGATGCAATATAATGATTACATCATTCATCTGGTCTATATAAACACAACATGGCAAAGAAATAAAGTCCTTTCTTTTCATAAATTCTTCATGCTTCAGTGTCTTGAGATTTATATAGGATATGGCATATTGTCTGGCTCCTGTAGTAGGGAAGGAAGTGATAGGGATGGGAAGTGTGACGCTCAGGTCTTACAAAAAGCTTTTGCCTCCCTGTGCTCCTTTTTGGTGGCAGCAAGGTTTTGGATGGGTGGTGTTGTCTCTAATAAGTAAGTGTTACATACTTAACTATTAGGGTACATAAGTAGAGCTGTCCTCCATAATTGGTTCCAACATCTGGATATCACTGTTAAATAGGTTTGAGGAGGAACATGTGGTCCTCATTTAAAACACTGCAAACACTATCACGATGTAGACTGTGAAATTTTAAGTAAGACTACTGCTGTTTTGATTATATTCTGAGATAAAAAATAAAAAGTGAACAGCACTCTAAATGATGTAAAACTGCAAGAACACCAGCATCCTTTAACATCTCTACGGCATCTCTACAGCAGATAAAGCAGCAACTTTTCTTTTATAATGGAACTTATCAAGGCATGGAACCGATGTCTTTGTTTTCTCTTTCCCATGTGAACTTACACCAGAGGGGAAGNCACAGATAAATTACAAATGGAGCTAAACTTAGCAAGGTTGTCCTTTGAATGCTGTGTTTCAGAATCCAGGGCATTGCCATTCTTCTGTAACCCCAATTAATTAGGTATTGACTTGTTTTTTCATTCAATTAAAGTATAATTAAATGGCAGTGGTCTGTCTCTGAAAAACAGATGAAAAGGTTCTGGTAAGAATCTCTAGGTTAATCCAGCTGCTTAAAATGTGTGTTGTATTTGACCATTTGCCAAGAGACTCTGTGAATACATGAGCCAGCTGGCACGGGGAGGGCTGGTGGGAACCTGTCAGCTGTTTAGGACAATGGCTGAAGCTTTTTTAACAAAATCAGCTTTTAAAATACCTAAAAATGAGACACCCTACCTTGGTAGCTCAGGAATTATGGCAGCAATGAAATCCTAAGAACTTTTTTCCTCTTAAAAAGTGAGTTTTGACTCATATTCTCTGAACCTCTGAAGCGAGCCATTTATTTAGATTACTGTTAAATGTCTGGCAATGTGACACAATGCATCAAAGCCTTATTTTTGCAATGATGGAGCCAAAGTTTGTTATTTTGACAAATACGGCTATTCAGAAGGGAAAAACTGTGTTAATGTGCTGAATGGAGTTGCATCACCAGTTGCTCTTTGAACCAGGCAGGACTCCAGCCTTGGGTCCAGCTTTCAGGGCATCACCCCTCACTCCACCGGACCCCAGGGGGATGCGCAGGTGCTTGTTTAGCCAAACCGTGAGCCACAAGCACGCCCTGGTGAGCAGTCGCTCCTACACACCCTGCTGTTGGCTCCGGCTTCTCATGGGAATGACTGCTTATCAGCCTAAGCGAGAGCTTTGCGAGCAAACCTTTAATGCACCATTTCCCACTAAGTATTTTAGACAGAAAAAAATTAGCCAATGACCCTGGCATTTAAAAAACTTCTTTTGCTCCCTGTGTTTTTTTGCTGTTGAATGAAACAAAATGACTACAGACAGGAGTGATTTCTGGAGCGCAGAAGCGACGGCGAATAGCCGAATAGCTCTTTAAAAGCCGGGGTGGGTGCGTGCGTGTGGAGGCCGGGGTGTCTGCACGCCAGGTGTCGATATGAAACTTGCCATGCTAACAAGAGCCTCGCAACAGGCTGTTACTTTGATTTTTTCCACCTGGCGCTTGCTGCAGCAACATGTCTGCCTCACCATGTGAGTTATCTGAGAAGCTGTCAAAAGGCAGGGAAGATATGGGAAGTTTTGAAAAACCTGGCTGAGCCTGCCTTCTCAACAGTAACACTTTATGACACTTTTATTTTCAGTCCCAAACTTCGGATTCTTCCTTTTCTTTCCACTGAGGGAGACAAGCTAACAATGAAAGCCCTCCAGCTCCTGGAGATGCTCCGGCTGTGTGCTCCGTGGGGTGTCCTGGTGCTCGGTCCAGAGCTTCTCCTCAGCTTCCAGCCTCCTGCCCACAAGTACAGAATGACCTTTCTTTTCGTACAGAAAAAGAAAAATGTAAAATGTAAATATCTCCATAAGCATTTGGAACATGAGAAAAAGCAGATCTCCTCAATCCATTTCTGAAAGCTTCAGGTGCGGATCTGAATCAGTCCATACCCACCACTTTTGCTGAGCTGTGGCCTTTGGTGTTCCCAGAAAACATGAAAACCTGAAGTGCAAATGCAAGGTAGGGAATTAACACGAAGGGGACAATCCTGAAGCCATGAAGGCAATGAAGGAAAGCTGGGAAAAGCCACAAGTTGAATTTCAGCATCTTTTGCACTTGCAGAAGGACTCGCATGCCTGAAATTCTGGCTGCTCATCCAAACCGGACCAGCAAGTGAGAAAGTGTTAGTCCCCTACGGTACCAACCTCACTTTCTTTATTTCCACTGACCAGCAGAGCTGTACAGCGTTGTTATTGTGTGTGTCAGAGACTGTTCCTGATGGTGCAGACACCGGGTTGCTCTCCTTTTCTTAATACAAAGGATTATTTTTTTCTATCAGAGGACTCCATTTCTAAAACATGATTTCCTTATTCAGGACAGAGGCTGGAAGATGTTCTGGGAAGGAGGAAGCAGTTTAATATTTCATTTTATCCCCATTATCCAAATACGCATTATTAGCTGTATGCTGTCTTCTGATGGCAGAACCACTTGCTGGTTTCAATAATCTTCAGCAAAAGTAATTTAGGAGCCTCAGAAATGTTGGTGACTTTTTTTTTTCCCTAGCAAATGTCAGCTATCAGTGAGAACACTTCTCACAGAAGCACTTCTGAGCAGCCAGGCTCGACCAGAGATGTGTGGGCACTTGGTGGCCTCTGAAGTTGCCCACAGCTCAGTTCAGCTCCTTTAACATCCTCGTGTCTCCCCGCTCCTCCCACGGGACTGCGCAGCTCCTGGCCCCTCTCATCATCCCGCTCTGCTCAAGGTGCAGGGCATGTGGGCCGGATGGGAAGATGAGGGTCCCCCGCTCCATTCAGCAAATGTCTTCAAGCTGATAAGTGCTAACGTGATGATGGGGGCAGGGGTCCCACACCCAGACCCATCCAGGAGGTTCTGGGACACTGTGAACTTGGGAACCTGCGTTCAGGTCACCAGGTCTCATCTCCTGCCTCTACAGCAGGAACCAGAAATCCAGGGGGACCCCGGGACTTTTGCTGGTGTTATGGTCCAGAGAGCTCTGGCTCAGGAGACCTGTGAGGGAATGCAACAGAATGAGAGAGAAAGAGGGAAGAAAAAATCAGTTTTGTTACAGTTTGGATCAAACTTTTTTTTTTTTTTTTTAATTAAATTTCCCATGAGTCAGAAACTCATTTTAACACAACTTTCTGTGCAACAAATGTATTAGCTCAGCTGATGCAATTATATCTTACAACAAACAACTTACATTAATACTTGAGAAAAAATCATGCTGTCAGCTAAAGATATTCCCTAAATTATCATTTATTTTTAATAATTTATCATTCATGAAAGACACCAAATCAATCGCATTCCATTTGTATTGCTTTTTTAAAATATTTTCATGACAGCAATGTCAAGCCCAAATGAAAAGCAAAGAAAAAAGGAAGGAGTAAAAATTACTCCTGCTCCAAAGAGTTTAAAAAGTAATCTGGGACAGAGGAAAGAGGAGTAGCTGAAATATCTGATGAAGGAGTTGGAGGATGTAAAAAGGTTAATGGCAATAGTAGTTACAGATGGTATAGATGAGGTGGGAGTACAGTCATAACAGATTTATTCCCCCTGTGTCTTGGGTGCTGTTTGTCAGAGCGTCCCAGCGAGATCAGTCCCTTCTCTGGGTGCCGCTGCTCCTGGGCTCTGGGGCTTTGCTACTGAGCTCGACATCGGGGTGATCCAGGGGCTGGTTTAAGGGCATGTTTCTTACCAAAATCTCCTTCCCGAGACCAGTGATTCACTTCACACTGGGCAGCACCATGAAAGTTATTTACAGTGTGGTTACAGGAGGACATTCCTTTTACCTCTGAGTCTCAGAAGTTGAGTGAAACCCACCAACCTTAACAATAGTCAGGGCCTGACCTTACAGAGAGCCAGCAGAGGAAAATATTTGCAGTCACGGCAGTAATGAATGGAGAGACATTAATTTAAAACAAACCACATTGTTTCTTTTACTCAGCGTAGGTAATGAAATAATGAAAGGAACCCACAAGCTTTCAAAACGGCAGCATTAGCCGGATTTCCACTGCCACAAGATCAAAGCAAGGGGATTTGTTAGTTATAGTCAGACAGTATCAGACAAGGAAAGTCTCCGCCAGCCCAGCAGAACCGAGTCCCACCTCAGCCCACCTCTGCCCCCTCCACCACGCTCAGGCACACACAGCCTCGCACACAGGGTCTGAATTTACATCATCTTCCTCTCTTGCTCCATCGTCTGATCGATCAGGCAGAGTAAAGTCTGCAGCACCCCTTTTTATTTCCAGGAATCAGCACTTTTCCTTCCTTATTCGATCAATGCAAAAAGAAGCGGCGGTGTATCTTCTGGCAATCTCTGCACCCCCCACTTCCATGGTTCGTTCAGGCACCATCTGAAATGTGTGTTTCTGGAAGCACCTATAGCTTGTGCTGCGCTGATTCTGCCTTCAGCTACAATTTCTGTCTGATGGGCAATATTCCTCCATAGTAGGCCATAAAAGAGATTCAGAGCTTGCTTTCTTACAGTCAAGGTCCTTTGGGAATTTGCATCTGAAACACAGATAAAATGGGTGACACACAATTAATTAATTATTTTGAGTTTTGACAGTCAGGCCCTGCCACGCTATTGATTTCCCACGTACAAATGACCCTAACCCGCAGCTCTCAAAATGTTTCTTGCGTTCAGATTTCAAGTAGAAGAACAAAAGCACCAGTTTTGGACTATTATGGAAACAGGTGATTTACATTGCACTTGGGCCTGCCCATGGCTTCCCTTAGTTCTAGTCTCACATAGCCACTTTAGTTTTCTTCTTCTCATCTTCCACCTTTGTCTCTTCAGATTACCTTCCTTTCTGATGTTTTCTGCTCTGTTACTTCATCTCTGAAGTCCCATCCCATTTATCTGCCCATATTCCATATACAAACCTATGGCATATGGTCTCGAGTCTTGGGCTAGAGTAGACACACAGTAAGTGTGTTAGAAAGCTTGTATGTCACAATTTTCCCATAATGGAGTCACAGGATGGCGGGATTTGGTCACTATTTCATAATCAGCATTTGAAATTAAAATTAAGCCTGACTGACATCACCTTCAGAAGGCCACAAGAGGCAATCCTTCACTCCCCAGGAACCTGAAGCATAATATCAGAAAAAAGGAAGGGGACACTTGTCAGTTTTGCAACTATTATGAACATTACATATCGTCCTCAAAAGCATAGAAAAGAACCCCAAAGAACTATACATTTTAAGTAATTTTTAAGCCAGGAAGATTAATGCATGCTTTTATCATCATTTTACAGTGCAACTCATACTGAATCCCTTAGGTTCAAGCCACCTTAGTTTTTCCCACCGTAGGCAAACACAAACTGCAGATTCTGAGTCAAGGTCTGTCCGAGCCCCAGAGCCCAGCAGGGTCAAAGTACCTGTGAAAAAGGTGAAACAACATGGTGAAGTGCTCAGTATGAATCCTTCTAGGGTTTCACCACCTAAATGCAGTAAAAGCTAAACCAGACAGCCAAAAACCATGGACGTTTACAGTCAAATAATGTCACCACTGAGGTAGAACTTGAAAAGGCAAGAAGAAATGAAAGATTTGCAATTCATTTCACATGGGCATGGAGGACAGCATGAAAAGTGCTAGTTTTCAGACTTCAAAGAGGGAGCAAATATTTACCTGGCAAATCAAATACAAAGAGAGGATGGAGAAGTAACAGGTGTCCAGAAACTGTCCATATTGCTGCAACATTTTAGCTGATTATGAAAGTTTGGTGTGAAAACCTTAAAAGACAGTGTAAAAGATACTGAGATAACTGTGTTATACCACAACTCATAGCCAACGTAAGCAAAGAGAAACTATAAACCTGAAGTTTTCATTGAAAACGCATATTAGTCTGCCCAGTGTTTTAGTTCCCTGAAAACTTAAATTGGAGAATAACGTTTATTTGCAACTAATTAGTGAACTTCTGCTATACTTGGGTTTGATCCTGGGAACCAAAGAACAGTGAGTGGGAACCATAGACGAGTGGAAGGCAGGTTTGGTGTGGTGTGCTGCAGCGAGGAGGGTCGCTGGTTTGTTTCTTTGGTTATTTTCGCAGTTGTGTTCCTTTTCTTTAACAGAGATCTCTGTGAAAAGGGGATTGCACGCTCACAAGCATTGTCTGGGGAGGTGCTGCAAATTCCTAGAATCAATTTACAATTACTGTAGCAAATGTAACATCTGCCACCCCTGGATCCATTAAACCAGTCCCTTCAAAGCCAGTGCTGCCAGATGAATGCATTTTATGATTACAAAGCGGAAGAGCAAACTATTTTACGTGGCCACTAATTGTCAGTGGTTTCCTTATGTTTCCCAGACATTCTCAAAGATAGTGGGAAATGGTTTCTTCACATATGGATGTCTTTTGGATTTTTCATTCACAGTTCCTTTCACTGTGGGAAGAACAATCATGATCTCAAAAAACTTAATGAACTGGAACTTTGCAAAGACTACTCAAACAAACTTTATAAACTTTTCCTAAGGTTGGTATTTTCTTCAGTAATTTCACAGTATTTCAATTTTTTGTTGAGACCATTTAACAAGTTGTATGCATAGCTATCACTATAGCTAACATTTTGAAATAAAAGGTTGTTTCGAACACGAGAATGGTATTTTTTGCTTTAAAATGTCAAAATGAAACATTTAGATCATCTGAAAAAAAAACCCAACACAAAATTTGTTCTGCTATAAAACATCACAGACATTTCCCATTCATTTTTAGTTTTGATAAATTGGCATTTTCAGATAAAGAATGCTTAGCTTCAGAATTCCCAGTCATCCTTAAACTAAATTTATCGTATCATTGCAGCACTGCCAGGAGAACAGTTCAAGGTGCACGGCTGTCAGCATCCTTCGGTCCCAAGGTGCCATATAAGGACAATCCATTTTCTCTTATTCTCCATCTTGCAAATCTTTTTATAATCACATTGCCATTTCTGCAGCAGAAGAGATCTCTTGGGACTTCCAAGAACCATGCAGATGGCTTTAAGGTAAAGGCAAAAAAAGCAAACAAGCACTGAATCAGATTTGCTTGTATCCGCAAAGAGCTTGTTTTAAAGGACATTATGTCTTTGTATCACAGATGCAGAGGCTGTGAATATGTGCAAAGAGGTCAAATGAGGTCATTGACACAATATTCTGCTACGCCTCCAACATCCCCAAGAAGTGAGTGAGCTGTTGTACAGTTCTATCACTAGCAAAATACCCAAACCCTGACTTGTGAAATCTGTGCCAAAATACTATACCTGCAAAAAAACCCTTTCCAGACTGCACCAGTTCCCAGTGGTCTCTCCTGATCTCTCCTCTTTGCCTCTCTCCTCTCCCCTTCTGCTAAACCCACAGCAGCCCCAGCTGCTGAGCAAGAGGGGCTGCAAGGCTGCTGCAGCAGGGCGAGCCAGAGCTGTGACCCAGGAAGGCAGGAAAGTCCTGACGGGCTGAAGTTTGTCGAGCAAAAGTCTCTCACTATGATCTCCTGCCCTGCTCTGCTTTAGTCTTGTGGCTCAGCACGTCACCGCACCGCAGGCACGAGGCTGCTGTGTCAAGTCTGCCTGCTGCAACTCATCCTTCGCAGGTTCTGTAAAACGTGGCTCGAGGCTGTGGCACTCACCGACAACAAAGTCATGAGACCCTGTTGAGCGTTGATTTGAAACTCTGTGAGAAACAGGACAGCTGAGCTGACACGCTGGTGACAGCTGGGCTTGCCCAGAGGAGATGTGCCTGGCCTTCCCTAAGCATCAGTATCTTCCCGAGTCTTGTTGTAGCCCATCAAAGAGGGTAGGAATATCTGAGATCTCAGCGCTCAGCAAGTTGGGATGAGGTCTTTCAGCAAAGCACGGATTTAAACAGTATGAGTGCTGCATTGAAACAGCTTAACACCTGAGAGGAAACCCAAATTATTCCAGTTTTATAGATGGGAAGGGAAATGTACTTTCACCATGCCTTCTGTGTGGTTTTCTTTCCCCTTCAGCCTCATTTCTGTGCTGCTTCAGTCTCAGGCAGTTGTAGTCCATTTGTTACCAGCTGATTTCCCCCATACTTGCTGGCAAGGTCTGCAACATCTTGATGGTAACAGAGCACTGGAGAGGAGTGACCGGTGGATCTTCAGCTCACTGCTTCGGTCCACGTTGTCTGACCGGCTCATCTCACGACCTCCTGCAGATGTTCAGCAGTTACGAGGGGCAGGAGCGGTGGTGTTCCCTGTTGCTACGTGCCGTATGTGCTCCACTCTTACGTGCTCGGGTAGCTGTACTGAAACAGCAGTATTTTGTGCTGAGCCGCCTTCTCACCTTCCTCCCTGCCTGTGGCCGGGCAGCCTTCCTGCCCCTTCCTCCAGCACTTCCCAGCTCACCCTCCCACAGCCTTATGCATTTCCCAGGTCACGAGCCTGTCATATTTCTTTCTCCTACCTGCAAAACCCTCTTCTTCCACCTCTCATTCAGCTAAGTCATTGCTGCACCAAAGCCTGGAGTCAGCAAAAGGTCAGTTTATTTTTATAAATGTTTACATTAAATACAACCTGCCCAAACACAGCCTCTTCTTAGTGAGGCTAACAAAACAAAACATATTCAGCACTTGTGGGCCAAGTAATTTTGAAGGTATGACAAGCCAAAAAAAGTTAGGCAAGTGTTCCAGAAGTGAAGGGAGGAATGTTTTGACACACCGTGCGTTCAGCTCCAATCGATCAGGCGTCCAGGGGGAAAAACTCTGCCGTAGCGTAAGGTGAAGCAGACAAAATATCAGAAGATAGGGCTTATTTGGGGCAATTGTTTGAGGCATAGAGATGAAACTGGGGATCCTGCCTGGAAGCCAGGTCCAAGTCCAACTATGGAGCAGCTACTGCTGTTCCATAAAACTTAAGTTTTGGCATGAAAAGCTATCTGAGGAGTGGGACTAAATGGATCTCCACATAGAGTGACTAAGAAAACATGTGTTTTTATTTTCAAAGAACAGCTGAGATTGGGTCAGCTGGTTGTGATAAAGGAGGCTTCAGTGTTTCTGAACTGATATATAGGGAAGGATTATGGGGTGCTCCAGAAGTCAATGGAAAAGCAATTCCAAAATAACTTAGCAATTCTAAGTTCCTTTGGTATTTGTTGTAATAATATTTGTTACTGGAAATTTATTTGGTACAAAACGTAAATGTTATCTATCATGCTTCCTTTGGTATTCAGCATTGTAAAATTAATGTGTGGGGGGTTTTTTGCACTGTAAACTGCAATGGTTTTGAGCAGTGAGAACACCGTGAAACAGAAGGACTAAGAGCTCACTGGGGGCACATCAAGTTTTGTGCCATCACAGTTATATCTCCAGGCTATCATGACTATATTAATATATTATAGCATGGGAGGGCTGTCAGAGTGAGCTCAGAAGGAACCAAGCCCACTCTCACCAGACTGTTCAGACATTAATTTACAGCCCAAACCTAGGGAGCGTGTAGTTCTGTGTGATAACATGTAGGTTATATTCTAGTGTGATAGTTATGCTGAGGGGAAAAAAATTGCTTTCTTGACCTGGGGTGAATCTGTTTTATTGCTCCGTAGTTACCCCTGTAAAATGTATCCTGCATTCTCTCTTTCTTGCTTTCTTCCTAAATTCCCTCTCTCTTCTGCTTCTTTTCCCACCACTGCTGTTGTCTTTTGCACACTAAATTCCTGAACAATGATCCATTTTTCAGATGAGTAGCCTAGAAATCAGAGATGTGTACTGGGATGTGAAATAAATGCACTGCAGGTACCTCCACTTAAAAATTTCAGGAATTTTTGCTCTGGTGTAGCTTTCCAAAAACACTGCCTACTTGTGCTTTCTAGTCAGTAGGCAAAACCTCCCTTGTCACTGGCACCACATTAAGACTGTGCAGTTTGCTTTCATGCCACATCTTCCATGAATCTTTTTTTTTTTTTTTNATAGGGCACCCTTTTGAGAGACAACCTTCTTCTTTGTTTTTGATTCTGCTTTCCACCAGCTCTGAGGTGGAATCTGTCCCTGCTCCAACAGGTAAACCAGCCGACTGAAAGTGTTTCTCTGCAATACAGGATCTTTCTTTCCTCTTCCTTAGGAATCCAGTTTTTGTTGTTTAAAATACCCAACCCATAAAGAGGGCAGCTCTTGGACATTTCTCAGGACTCATCTGTAGACACTGCCATGGATTCGCCAGCTTTTTGCTTCTCAGGACCCCTGTCTTGCTGTGTCTCCTCTGCACGTGCCTTCCTGAGCCTGCAGGTTTCACTGGGTCTCCACCAAGGTGCAAAGGGCACTGAGTACCCTGAAGACTCAGGATAGAAAAGCCAGTCTCTGAAAAAGGCACCCCAAAATCCCAAAGTAAACAAAAAAGAACAAAAACAGCCACACACATCTGTGTTATTTTCAGAGACAGAGGCTTTGCCCATTTTATTCTAATGCTCTTATAATGCAAAATGGTTTATTTATGTATTATATCACCCTAGCAAAAATCATTTTACTTCAGCCTTTTCTATGATGTTGAGCCACACCATAACAGCCAGCTGCCTGTGCCACCTGTTTTGTTGTAGGTGATCTGTGCTTTATTTCTACTGAGATGGAAATGCCTCGTTTGCTTCTTATTCATCACAAACTATCTTTTATCAACTAGTATAGGGTTGTCAGGAAGGTGACATCAAAACACAGAAGACAATCTTAAAGCAGGTCATAAGCAAATAAGCTGTGGCGACGGAGCCTTTTTGACAGTGGGATTCTGACTGACCTTGAAAAAACACCCTGAAGTTTGAAATTACGGGAGTCTGACCCTTCATGAAGCATCCTCCATCCCCATGATTAGGTCAGAGAAAGACCAACTAGTGTAATGTTCTCTGGGCATCATACCCAATGGATGGCAACCAAAAATCTGAGAGTACAAGAAAAAATGGAAGGTGAAGATGAATTTTTAAACTCCATGCAATCACAACTAAAATCCTTAGAAAATGTAATTATACACCATCTTAATAAAGTGCCCTATTGTGACATTAGAAATGAGGCTCTATTCACCCAGATACATTAATTTTCAAACTTCAGAAAAGAAAAAAAAATAGAAGAAAATTTAGAAGTAATAATCTTTGTTGTCTTATCAGTGAAACCCAGGTGAGGAACTCACTGTTTGTGGTAGCTAAATATTTGGATTTTACATGAGCTACAGGAAATGAAACAAGCCACCTGAGAAGATTAACTATCCATTTTCTAGGGTTGATGAGTTGACAGCTCCACAGTGTTTCCCAGATCAGGTTAGAGGCAGCACAATAGTACCTTATTGAGGAGGAAGCACCACCAGCTAATGAGAGAAAATTGAAAAGTTGCTATAGTGTGTCACAAAGGAGGATTCAGTTAGACGTTCCTCTTAATACAAACAAATGCACCTGCAGCCTGCCCGGGAATTTAAGCAGAATTCCCCCTCCTCCTCCATTTTCTTAACAGCGATTGGAATGAGCTGAAAATGCGCATTTACAGGAATCGGGAAATGAGGATTGCTTGTAATTTAATAACAGTTCAATTTTTAAAGGAAAAAATATGAGTTAGGGTATGAGATGAGTAAAATGCGACTTAAAGCAGTTCCTTAAAATGCTGTTTTAAAAAGGTATTTTTTTAGGAAAAAAACCCAAATTTGAGGACAAAGGCCTTGCAATTTCAGTAGTATTCAGGCATGTAAATGGATCTACTGCTGTTTGTTTTGAGCCACCCTTTAAGTTACAGTGTGGTGCAGAGTGGGAATCAGCTTACAACACCAAGACTTTAGTGGGTAGAAAGGTAAAATAAAGGTTGCCAGAAATGCCATTCTGAATTCCCAGAAAGCTGTCGACCATTCTGCAAGAATGACTGTTTGAAAAGCCTAAGCTTATGAAATTATATTTAAAGACTTATTTCTGTCTCTAAGCAAGTATTTGCCAGCGGATAAGGAAAATCAATGTTTTCCAAGATCATGGTTGTTACATTTGTAATTCGTGTTTTCCTTCCTTAGGATGCTGACTCTGTAGCTGATGCTCATCAGGCAGCCCCGGAGGTCAAGCGGTGATTTAGTGCACAAACATGAGTTTTCGTGGAATCAGTTGTAGGGCTGAAGCCTTTTCTAAGGCTTTTTTCTTCCTTGTTTGTCAACAGAGAAACAGCAAGCACGAAACCGTGCTTGGTTTTTTAAGTGTTCATAGCTCTGAATGTGGAAGATATAAAGACATCTCAAGTGTTTCATCTCAAGAGAAGAAATCAGCAAGAGGAAGAAAGCTGGAGTCTCCCTCTCCAGAAGATTTCTACCAGCAATTAATTCTCAATCCAATATGTTGTTTGAGAGTTTGGAGGGAATTTGCCTGAACCTAGACTAATTCATGGTGCCACTAACTATCCAAATGTTTCTCATTTTGCAAACAGCTTCTCACTTTGGGTCCCAGCCTGGCTGCAAAGAGCAGGTGAGCAGGTCTTCACTGTCACACAGACTTTCTGCTACAAGGCAGGCTTCATGACAGAAAAGGACCGACATGACAGAAAACAGCTTTGAACCAAACAGCATATTCAGATTCCAGTGTGTGAGTGAAGGGTCTTCCCAGTCTCTTTCCAGCCACAGTGAAAAGCCCCCACGGCAAGCTGCGAGTGTGGCACCACCTCCCACCACCCAGCAATGACTGGCCACGATGTGTGGGAAATCACTTCAATGTTTATGCAGGGAAGAAAAGTGTGAACACAGCATCTTCAGCCACAGCTGAATGCAAACCTCTGAAATTATACCTCTGCTGGCCATTCACCTTCTCCGACATCCGTCCCCCATAACAGGTGGGAAATGCAGTGAATGTTGGCATGACATCCTCAGTGCACGGCTACAGTGCAATGATAGCTGGCCATTTTAATGATTTATCTCTGAATGCGTTTCTAAGACATGTGCGACATGTCACAGCAAATTACTTTCATGTGAAGGAAGCTTCAAAACACAGTTCCTTAAATGTCATGGCACTGGTCCAATTTTACTTCATTAAGTTACTGCAGTGTAAAACAGAAGTAAAGCAGTACTTCTGAGGACTATAACTGCTCCACAGTTCAGCAGTGACCTTCCAGCTACAGTGCAGTGACTGTCAAAAAGACCCTTCACAATTATCCAGGCTCAATTTTCATGTGCAATGCACCATTTCTTTTTTGTTTCAACTTCACCATTGCTAAATGTGAAGGATAGTTTATTTTTAGAGCTGAGGAAGTATGTACAAGCTTGTTCAAAGAAATAGAAAGATTAAAACCAAATATTGTCATTTCAAGAGCAAGTTCTCCTGTAGTACATATTAACACACCTTTTTTAATGGAGCAGAAAAGGCTTTAAATAGCAGTAAATGACATAAAAGATTAAAAATGCAATTTTTGAATACAAGTGGTAATAGGCTCACTGCTAAAGTTAAGGTCTGCTAGATGTGTTTACTATAGAAATCTGAACATATTTTTCTTCACCCTCTGGCTATGAAGTCAAATTCAGCTGCCAAAATCCAGGGCCATATTTCACAAGGGCCTCAATGTGCCCTGCAGATTTGTGCCTCTAACTCTTTGCATGCTCCCTTTCTGGTGCCAAAGTATGTGTACATTCAAAATTCAGAGTCACAAGTGTCATTTTTATGCAGTGTGGCACCGATTCAGCGCAACATGTACGTGCATGTTTAAACCTCAGTGGCCTAATTGTGGTTTAATGCACCAAAGCTAGATCAGCTATTCCCAGTGACCACGGCCACTGGACCATCTATCATAGGTCATTACCGTGCTTTTCTATTTTTCAGGTTATGGTGCAGATATTTTCTGTGAACACACTTGGATAGCTCATGGATGGTGTCCAGTGGCTGCAGAGTGTAATATTAATGGGAAAGGGATCTGATCCATCAGCAGGCACCTAGATTTTCTGTGCTTAATGAAGCAGCCTTCCTGATTTTGGAGCTTTCACCAATTTCAATTGTAATGCACCCAAAAGCTCAAGGGCTGAAAGAGTTGAAAAAGCTTGGAAGCTGCCTCTGAAAATTTGGCTCTAAACCTATCTCCCTGTGATTTCTCCACCAGGAAAGTGGGAGAACATTTAGGCTCAGTACTTTATGGCAGAACCACTATGGTGATAAATCAGATACTGATCTGAGGGTATGAGGTAAGCCCAATTACAACAGCAACGGAGCTGCCTCCCACTGGTGGCTTTAGGTCAACATTTTGGGCTAATCACCTTAGCTGGGTAAGTGCTCGTAAATCAATAGCTGCTTGGAAATTGTCTGTTTTTCTCTTCGCATGGCTGAGATGCTCAGGGCAGCCCGGCTGCTCTTCAACAGAGCCTCCCACTGCAGGGTGGAAAGTGCTGTGGGGAGGACGGGAACCAGGGACTCCTCACAGGGAAAAAGTACAAGTTAGCAGCTGTAACAATACTTTAAAAAGAAAGCCATGGGAAACAGTATTGTTTCTGATGGAACTGCACCCAGACTCCAAAGCCAGGGCTTCTCCCTCACCCTTCCCTTGCAGAGCAGTGAAAGAGAAAAGAAATGGGAGAAGAGCTCATCTTACTGGAAAACCCCTCACATCCTTCTGCTGTGATGGCTCGCCACAGGCCGATCAGTGCAGTCTGACCAGCTTTCAAGAGACGTCTGAGCTTTTCTCCAGCTTCCCCACCACAGTGACCACCACGGTGGTGGCCCTGAAACTGCAGTGGGGAGAGGGGAACCCCGGACGGAGGTGATCTCTGCAGCCCTGCAGAGATGCTGGCAACAGCTGATGGAGATGCCCTGAAACCAGAATCATTTCACTCTTCCCTTTGTCACCATCCACTGCCCTGGGGACCCACCATATCAGCTCTTGTGAGAGAAACACAAGAGAAGAGGCAATTGTGCTGTTTTTTACAAGGATTTGTTTTCTTTTTAAGGATATGTGAAAATAGTCCACTATATAGGGGTTATAAATAGGCAGAAGATATGGGATGCAGTATAATACGGTGTACTCATATTTTAAATCCTGTCGGGTGACCCTATTTGAAGCAGAGATACTGAGCAGCTCTCATAGAGTAAGCATTTTCTGCTTGATTAAAGGAAACTATGGATCTCTGAAATGAGCCAGACTTAAGAGTCTGAGCAAGGGACAATCATTCACTATTTTTAACTGTGCAGGAACTGGGACACCCAGTTAAATTACCAAGAACTAGGTTCAAAACAGACACAAGGGAGTTCTTTCCTAAGACATGGCATAATTCAACCCAAGGGTTCGTTACCATAGGATGCTGCAGAGACCAAAAATATAAATGGGTTCAAAAAAGGATTAGTCAAATTTATGGAAGATAGGTCCATTGGTGGCTATTAAAAACACTGGTCCAGATGCAGTGTCTGGCATTAGGGAGTCCCTAAACTGTTGACTGCCAGGATCTGGGGGATTATAGGAGGGGAAGGAATGCTCCATACATGCTATATTTCTTTTCTTTTCCAAAGCATCTGCTGCTGGCCACTGCTGAAGACAGGATATTGGGCTAAACAGATGTGTGTTCACAGCTCACAGCAGTCCCATGTTCCTCCCAGAAACGGGAACTGGTGTTGCCTCATTTCCAGCTTCTATTTGCTTTCAAGTAAGCTCTTAAGCTACACTCAGCTCACAAGTATCTGACTACCTGCCAGTCAAGCGTTAAGCAACATCATTAACATCTGTCACTAATGCTTGGACTTTCTTTGGTGAAATGTTTTGGAGCGCTTTCAGATTTTTTTTTCTTGTTAACCCCAGAGATTTTTTCCTGTTCTAGATATCAGCTGTCCCCTTGTCTCCGGCAGAAAGCTGTTTCTACCCTATTTTCATACTCTCCTGCAAGCTGCAGCTTCCTCACTCAACACTTCGTCTATTGTCAGAGCTGCACTGATTTTCAGTTATGACTTTTTAAAAACTGCTCCAAACTTTCAAGTGCTCTGAATTAACTTTAAAGTTAAAATTATTTTAAACTACTCTTAGCTTGACTTCTTCAAGGCTTAAAATAAACCACACTGTATCTGAGCTGGTGTAACTTGGAAATGCAAAGGGAGCTTTGAGCAGATAGGGAAACTTCCCAAGAGTTACCTCCTTTGATGCATGAAGCAGAACTGTGCTGGGTGATGGCTAAAAATGCTTATGTGCATGGGAGAGGGGCACATGGCTGGGGACATGCTGTCAAGCTAGGCAGCAACTGGGATTTGTGACTTCTGGCTGTGCTTTACATGTGTAGGACGTGGTCACAGCAGCAGGGCCGGCAGGAAGCAGCACTGGGTGCCTGAGACCCAATGGCTCTCATGTAGGCTGACTGTAATCTCTGTCAAAGTCTTGTAAAGACATTTTATAGTAAATGAGAATAATTGCTTACGATTCAGCTCCAAACCTTACGTACCCGTTCTACTGCTTGCATTCCAGCCCATGAAAATCTGGCTTAGACCTGGCACGTTACTGTAGGTGTCTCGGAGTATGTCTCACAGGCAGATCTTCTAAGGGGATCAGTACAAGAGTCTGCAGTTTATATGAGGATTAAGGCATCAAGATCCTTTCTACCCCTGTGCAAGCCCAAAAACCCAGTTCTTATTAGTTCAGACAGAACAAGTGCTGACTTTCAGTGCAGCTATTCTCAGTTTTGATCTTTCCAGAAATGCGCAGGTGGCAAATAGTGTCAGACTTCCTCAAAAGCATTGAATATATTTAATTCTGTGATGGCACACCAACTCTACTTTTAACAACGACATGACACAGAAGGCATATAACAATAAGATCTGATATGCCCGAATTTCTCCTAGTTAGCAGAGAAACCCAACGAAAATGTGTCATCAACATAGGCTGGGTGAAGCTCTGGCCTTCCAAAGACACCATCCATTCACCTTACCACTCAAACCATAGTGAATGTCATTTAGTAAATCCCGCAAATGAAAAGAGATGTGCCAGTGAAAGAGTCCACCATTCAGGTGCAGTGTATGAAGCTGATTTTGCAGTCATTACAGATGGAAAATGAGGGACCTCTGCATGAAGCCTTCAGCCATGGAGGAAAAGCTGCCTGGAAACAACAGTTCTTGAGCCTGAGAGCAATATTGATGCTAAGGGAAATGGTGATAGGGACTGGCTATTTCAAGGCTGATTAAGTCAGGCACAATGTGCGCTAAAGCCAGTTCCTGCTCGAGTTAGATCATCCACCGGTGCTCAGGTATTGCTCCCTGATGCTCCTCTGCACGAGAGAGGCCAGCATTGCTCAGCTGTGGGCTTTGAAAATGCTGCCCAGGCTCTCGCAGAAACTCTCCATGTTCAAAACATCACTGTGGGGTATTCATAGCTCAAGATACTCCAGTAAAAAAAGTTGCAATGTTTACAATTTGGAAAGCAGAATGACGTAATCAGCAAAGGGAGGTCAATTCATCACACATTTCCTGGGCACCTTAGGATGGACCGACTACCCCTCAGGAGGTTACGGCTGCTCTCCACTGATGTGGAGAGCCTGTGGGTGAGGTTAGAAATCTAACATATGGATGACTACAGCTGGTGAAACAGATGTAATCCTAAAAGCTTAACCCCATTCCCAGTGATGTTAACTGCAGTTACTCTCTTGCTCTCAGTAAAATCCAAATTGGGCATGTGCCTGTTATTTAGTTTATCTCCTACTAAATCCACCAATCTTTCTTTTCTCCCCCAAGAAATGAAACCAAGTTAATATAACAATAATACCCATTGTTCGCAGAGTACTAACAACGTGCCCTGCTTGGCTACCATACAGATGACAGAATGAGGCTAAGCCTAGCACTTTTCCAAGAAGTTGTGCTGGCAGCACTTATGCTGTTTATATAAAAATAAATAAATAATTTGAATGCCCCCAATGGTAAGCTGAAAAAATAACAATCTCTGCCAAGCAAAAGAAAGATGAAGTTGGTGTAGGAAAATAAGTTAGGTACATTTAAGAGAACATTACAAGTAACAGAAAATACATAAATTTAAAAATAACTAAAAACATATGATACCAGAAATACATTATCATGTGTGTAACCACTGGGGTGTTTAATTATCATTTATTAAGTACATATCACAGATATGCATAAATTCTAATTCTTCATCACTTGCTGTTTTACAAGGTTTGCAGTAATTGCATTTACTCATGTTCAACAAACTACAAATGACAGAGAAAGAAGCTTTGAATAATCTGTTTTCACACTTCAGACATTTATTCTGATTTTCCCTGTTAGTACTTTTCTATTTCTGCAGAAGGAGCAGTCTCTCATAACACACAGTAGTACTTCTGACACTCTCGTTGAATGACTCATGAGATGACCCACAAATACCTTTCAAGATTCTCATGAATATACACATGGGGACACATAATTACCAAATGAAGTATATTGCAGTTGATGTTAGATGAATATTTATTCTTTTGAAGCTCTGTGTTAGACCTGGCATGCTCCAGTCAGAGGCTAAGGCTATCCAGGAAGGGAATGTAGGAGACTCGAGGTACACCCACACTAACACTACAGGGCATTTGAGTTTTAATTCAGATCAGAAGTGTGCTTTCGAAGCAAATCTCCCATTCATCCCCACTTACTGCATTTTGGCCTGCCTGTGCAGTCCAGCTGCTCTTGGGTATTTGGTCTGCGGGATCAGATTAGCACTAGTAAATCACCTTAAAATATGCATATATGCCTCAGCATCAACTGTTTACTCTATGGAGCTGGTCCCATTGCCCTGCACTTGTTGCTAACATATACATAGCCTTTCCAGACTGAAAACTGGAAAAAAAATTGGGTTTGCACCATATTTCTGTTTAGCTCCAGGGAAATGAGACCTAATCTCTGTCCTAAGATATAAAACTTGTGGATAAATATATACCTGTTCCAGGAAGAAATTCTGGATGGGTGAGTATGACTTGATCTTACCTGAACAAAATTAGATGTGTTGCAAGAGAGTCATTACACAACTATTGTAATCTGCAGATTTTCTGAGTACTACCTCCCAATCTTATTTTTCACTTACGATGATATTTAATGCAACGGCACTTTATGGCATACCATCTTCCATTTTCAGTTACCAGAAAATACGCATGTGCTTCAGACCTATACTGCTGTAATGCCACGAGGCCTGTGCCCACCATGCAATATAGTGATTATATCAGCATCTCTCCTTTCTGAACAATATCTGGAGAAGGGCAACATCTGCTGGAGTTTGCAAGCAGGTAGAGGCAGCAAGGTAAGGTCTCACCCATGCATCTCAGTGAGCTGGTATTCCCCAGGCATCACAGCATGGAGTGCCGTAAGGCGCTTTGGGCAGAGGCAGTTTTAGCCTGGCCTCACGCACTTCTAAACCCATGGAAACAGGCAGATCCTGGGGCAATGCAGGCTTTTCTCTTCGCTGAGAGTGGGCACGGTTTACGTGCTCAAATCACTGCCGGATGCATCCTGCCATGCTTTGATTTTCCCTGGCAGAGGACAAGTGCAACATGGGTGTGCTGGGCACGGCTGCACAGCCTCCCCTGCCGACTGGAGAAGTACCCCGTGCTGCCTTGGCAGAGCACGTCCATCTCTGCACCGTGGCACGGCTGCGATTCTGGCGCAAAGGCATGTCTGATGCTTTCCTTCTGCAAAACAAACAGTAACTCTTGAACCTTTTCTGGAAGGAATTAAAAGAACAGATAAATGGGAGCTGATGGCAATAATTTAGCTGGTCTTGTGAATGTCTTGATTACACTACAAGTCAAGGCATAGCCCGGAGTGGAATACCTGCACGTGTGTATGGTAAAGTTTCTGGGAAATCACTGGAGAAGCTACTGACATAAAACTTGCAGATTTGGCTCTATCCTCATTGGAATAAAGTGTCTCTTTTTGCTAGTGCTCTGCCACGGTTTGGAGGATCAGCCCATCGTTCTCAGCTCTGGCAGCAACACCATGTAATGGCTGCCCTTCCATGCAAGGAGTAGGATGTTATGTTTCTGCAGCTTGGAAATTCTTGTATTTGTTTTGCCAACAAGTGAAGAAAGAAGCTAAAAGATGTTTTGATTCACAGGTCAATTTATTTTCACTAAACAAGAACACTTAACTTCTTATGTCAGTGTCTTATCAAACAAGTTTCTGTCATTGCAGGTATGTACTAAAGGAAAAAAATGTGTTCAGACAAATCTGCATCGAAAGGTTAAACAGATATAAATGATCTTAGGAGAGGTATTCTTCCCCACTGCTACAGAGGTTGGCATGAAGTAAAGCAGTTGCTCCCTTTGAAGCGCTGCCAGCGTAAATAGCTCAGAGTAAGAATTTTGGTTTTCATAACAAATACTGAAATGCAGGAGAACTATGCATTGATGAATATACTGTATGGTTCAGTGGGACTAGACATCTCAGGCAGAATTTAGCTACAATATAAACAAAATATCTTCCAAACTGGGTTTTTTTTTTTTAAAAGGTGTCAATTATGTAAAACGATTTCATGATAATAACAATAGAATTCAAAGGCAGATGTGTGTCTTTCAAACCCATCCAGTCTTTACACTTCCTCAGCTTTAGAAGGCAAAGATCTCACCTGCAAAAACAATGGTGGAGTGCAGGAACCCAGCTTCTCTCAGCAACCATCTGCACAGATCATTCATTCTCCTGTTTGCTCTGATCTATCCTCATTTTCCACCTAAGTACCTTTGCCACATTTTTTCTTGTTTCTTTTATACTTGGAGAGAATGAAGAGAGCTAAAACAGGTAACATTGACTTTGTTGGCTTATCAAAGCTTTCCAAGCCTCCCAGAGGTTACCAAACACTAACATGAGAGACGTTACAGAAATTCCCAAACAGAAAAATGAGAGTATGCTTAAGTCTGGGGCAGATGTGGGTTGGAATTTACTGGGGACAATCCTTTGTTTTTTAATCTTGCTCAGCTGTATAGATGTCATGAGAGGGATGTGGGTGCAAAGTTGTCCCACCTAACTTCATCTGTCTAAATTGCAGACATTTTGTCTCAATTTGTACAACTTTTTTCCTGAAGCTAATGGAAAATGATGGGCATCTCCAGAGGAAGATTAACGTATATATTTGCTCACTTGTAGGCAGGTTCAGAGGCATGCAGGTCTGCATCACCTGTAATGGCCTGGTCCAGATGAAACCATGTGCACTGCACCTGACTCCAGTGGGGCTGGGCTGCAGGGATGCTAAGGGCTGTTTTATAGATGTCACCTCTGTGGGTGCTCATGAAACAGGGCAATGTCTAAAGACTTTTCATTCCTTTCTTCCACACAATGACCAGTCAAAAGGCAGACAACTTCATTCATGCTTTTCAGGGATCTCTACCTTTGCAATGGGTGTAGGAGACCACGATGCTGTGCGGAGAATGCTACACCCCTCCGACAGAGCCCGGCACAAGCTCCTACTGTACATGTGAGCATGGCTCTGCCCAGCTCCAGGGAACAGGGCAGTTGTACCTGGATTTCCTCCAGTGCACATCTCCAAGACATCAAGATGATTTAGCAAGAACATCCCATATTCAAAGATTACAGACCAAACTAAATAAAGCCCCTGTGTGGGTGTGCAAAGCCCAAAACACTGCAGAAGCAAGAGGTTTCTGTTGCATTTCTCTGTATGAGTGTATGTGTTGTACAAGTCTGTGAGGCCCAGAGCTACAGTAGAGGGCAGATATATATAGAACCAAGCTTCAGAAAGCCCACATAAGGAATTGGATGGTATATCACATCCCCACAAGCTGTGTGTGAAGAGAGATGGATACATGTGTGCGTTACCTTGCAGGCAGAGAGAGGCAACAGTAGTGCCCAAGGAAAGAGGCTACGGACATCACATAGTCCTTAGCCCAGCTACGTGGCCTCCTCCCTGCTGATTCTTGAGGTCCTGGCTCTGGATCTGGCTCTCCAGAGTGCTCAAAATGAAGCAACCAGTTCCTGCTTGGTGGAGCATGTCCATGTATTCTAACTGCAATGCAATGCCTCCACCAAGGCCACTTTACTCTTTAGGTCCCCTAAAAATACTCCTTTCTTTTTTCAGGTAGAGGTTTAATGTCATGTCTGGAAAATTATCCATTGGAGCCAGTAGCACTAGGCTGGCAATGAAAAGACACCAATAGCATAGAGTGCGTAGGAGAATCACACAGGAGGTTGTTTAAAGGGTATAGTAGGATTCTTATTGTTTACACATGTAGCACCGCATATAAACTGAATGCATCATGGTCTCCCACTCATTCACTTGCTTGACTTTCCTGACCTGTGTGCTTGTACAACAGCAGCCAAACAGGTGAGTAAAATGTTTGCAGGTTCAGGCCCATCTAGTTACAGCAGGCAACTAAACGTCTATTAAAAGTCTGCGCTGGAACTAAAAAAGAAAGTCTGCTGCCAAACTCAAATAGCAGAGGAAAAAAAAAACCCTCTCGAAAATAGAAGGTACAAGTTTCTACATGTGCTTGTTTTCCTAGGAGTGCACCATTTGTGAACTCATATTTCATGATGACCACTCTGCTGACAGCTCCTTTGGAAAGGTAAACAGATCGTCCTGCTCCAGAACAGGGGGAAAAAATCTGTCTTTACATTTACCCATTCTTGTTTGCAAAATTTTCAGCTGCTTACTCAGGTCTGAAGTATTTGAAGAGCCAGATGAAAAGGAGATTGATGGAACACATTTGCACTACACAAAGTTCCTGCTCTGTATTTTAATCGCTGATTTGATGGGCATATCAGAGGAGGTCAGCATAAGTGAAATGAGTTATGACTTGGGTGGTCTCTCTCACTTATGCTGAACCTCTAGCACACAATCCCTCCTGCCGCCATTGAAGTGGGGCAAGAAAGATTTACAAGGCGGCCAGGTTCTGAATGAGCTGAAGCCTGGAGATCCTGACTGTTGCGAAATGCTCCCTATACCTCACCGTTAAAATTTTACAGCAGGGCCTGCAATGTGCTTTGCATCCTCTTGGGTGAAAACACGTGGACAGGTGATGTGCTGCCCAAACAACCTCAGCATCTCTGCAAGAGTTAACTACCCACAGAAAGGGTCCAGGGAGACAGCTGGTGTGAATCAGGAGAGCTCCTCTGATCTCAGTAGAGCTATGCAGATTAGCACTGCTGAAGACATTGCCTAATGCAACTCTTTCTAGAATGCACTTATTTTTAATTTAATTTGTAAAAGTAAAGTGGACAACAAAACCCAAACAACTCGCATCCAAGTTGTCTTGTTTATCAGAAGAAAGAATAACTTACAAGAATGAAAGCATGACCTTTAATGAGGTTTAGCAGATCTGCTTAGGATTTGGATCTCACTAGGAGAACCTAGTGCATAGACCAGTTTCCTGAGCCTGTTTCTCTGTAGGCTGCTCTCATTGTAAACGCACCGAGTTGAATCACTCCCACATTGCTGCACTGTTATTGTGGTACCGGGGCAAAAATATTTGGCAGGCATTTCAAAGTAAATGCTTCAGATGGAATGACGGCAGCTGAGGAGCAAAATGCCAAGATTAAGGAAAGTGTATGCTCTGCTATGCAGGGAAGTTTTTCTGGAAGACATACTGAAAAGAAGTTTAGTCAAATTTTAACAAAATTGCTAGTAACTTTTACTGGAAATAAGACAGTAAAGTGGTCACTACTTGATGTGCAATATTTAAAAGGTTGTTCGGAACATTAAAATATATAAATAAGAATACAAATTCCCCATCTGAATAAAACAGGGGTTTTAATTCATCAGTACTATAAAGAATACACATTCCATTGGGGAATTCTACTCTAGTAATATAAATTCATCACAGAAAAGATTGTGGTGAGTCTCGGAGTACAGAAAAAACAGATATTTTATGTTATTATAGTGGCACATTTACCTCACCAAAGCTTGGTCAACTTCAGCTTTTCCATTAGAAGTTGCTGTTTTCAGGGATTTTTTATAACTTGGACATCAGAATTGGCTTCTAGCTATGACTTGGTAAATAAAAGCTCAGCCTGAGACCCACTTATAATGCCAAAGTTTAAAAAAATATTAGTTTGGACACCTTTAGCTATAGAAGAGTAAGAAAATAAAACTTTTCTGGTCTTGTACCATTTAAAAATGCCTTTGGTTTACAAAGGCAATTTGTTAAGCAATTAGTCCAATTGCTCTAATCCCCTTTGGGGTATTAAAAAGCGAATGGTTGAGACACTAGACATGAAAATGACTTTGCCATATGCAGCGACTACTTTTCATAAAAATTATTAATCTGATCTTTTAATCTGCTTTGCACATACATACAGTGGAACCGTTCACCTGCTTATGCCAACAAGAGCGAGTTGGACTTGTGTTGCAGACTTAAATGCGCTCTCTGCACCTCCGGCAGTCTGCAAAGTGGTTTGAAACTCTCCAGTGGGCACTCCGCGGTCTTGCCCACAAACGCGTGTATTTTCCATGGCTCCCAGCGCGTCCCTCAGCAGTGCCCTGGGGAGCCTGCTACTTGCACGCATGCCAGGGGGGATAACAATTCTGTTTCTGTTTTCTAAATGCAAGGTTTGACTTTCAATTTGCCCATGCACTTAAATAGAAGAGAGAAAAAACACACACACAAAAAAACAACCAAACAAAAGCAAAACCCCAAAATACCAGAATACCAGTATGCTAAAATGTCCCACACTGTAATCCATCAGTGTATTAAGCTAAGAGCATTTTCTCCTATAGCTTTTGCTTTTCCCTCTGACATCTGTGTTCACCTGAACTTCTGATAGATGTCTTTCCTGCAGAGTATCACTGAAGCCTCCCCGTGGCACTGAAAGCACTGAGTACTTCCCTGGCAGTAGGCAGTGGGGGGAGTGCTGGGCAGCAAGCCCCCAAGCTCCAGAGTTGGTGGGAGCCCTGCAGTGCTCCCCAGCTCAGCCTGCTGCCGGACCCCCCACCCCCATTGCCACTTCCATAGCGAACTGTCCCACACCCGACAAATTGCCATTTGTCACAACCTTTTTTTTCCGATTCACCTAGCACGTTATTCCTCTATTCCTTTTCTTCTGCCTTGGACACCTGGTTATTGCTCCATAGTTCTGCCCAGGTGTTCCCACACAAAAATATGGACACGTGCACCTCATTATGTATGCACAGTAAATCCAATGCTTCTGGGAAGCAGCAAACACTTCCCTTACCGTCTGCAGATACTCAGTAAGTTCAACACCTCTGGACAAGTCCAACTGGCTGTACATGTGCAAATCTATATTGCAGAGTATGTGCTGTAGATCTAGCGCTTTTTGGAAGCACTGCAAATAGTATGCAAGTGCTGTGTCATTGATACATGCATGTACCGTAAGTCCATCCAGCTTTTTCTGGAAACTGCGCAGCTCTAATGAATGTCTCACAACCGCATGGTAGAATTTCTCTGTGCGTGTACATCAGATGGATCTGAAGTTTCTGGGTATGCAGAAATAGCTATGTGTTGCTTGTAATACATGGAGAAACCCCTGAAAAACACAGAATATTCTCAAAATCTGGCTGCACACAATAGCCGAGTGGAAAGTAAGAATTTGAGACGCAGCATACGGAGTAGCCCTCAATCTGCACAGCTCTGCATAGCTCCAGCCTTCAGATCTGATTTCTTTTCATCTTCCAGGTGCTGCTAATAGCTCTGCCATGCCGTCCTCCTCAAACCTCTGCTTTTATCTGCAGCAGGGCCCCAAGCTGGCCAGGACTTGGAGGCAGAATTGCCCCACTGTTTCTGGAAAGTGACTGCACCAAGAGATACTGAAAGTTTTCCAATTTCTAAAGCAAGATTTTATTAGAATACAAACTCATAAACTAGAACAAGGCATGTCTTTAAATTGAGTTAGCTCAGACTACTGGGTGAAGTATACTGCATAAAATGGTTAGAATAGGAATCTCCTCCCCCGGCATTGCACCCTTTCCTACACTCCCGCTCTCTAGTCCTGCAATTCTTAGTCGCTTCCTGGGTTTGAAAGACCACTGCCATCTCCTGTCTCGCAGATAAAGCCTCTGTCTTTCCAGGGCCTTCCAGGCTTGGCTCAGCTCTGTTGTTGGAAGCAATTCCCTTGCTCCCCTCAGGAGCCTCCTGTTTCATGTGTCAGGCTTGCTTCACCTGCTTCCCACCACTTCTTCACCCCACCCACAGTCAGCAAGGTTTTCCTCCCACACACAATTACTTTGGGGGGTGGGGGGCGGGGGGAATTTCTCAGTTCCTCAGAAGGGTGATGGCTGGTGCAGCAAACAGGACACATAAGCTGTTGCCCCTCCGCTGCTGTGCACCCATAGAAACCAGAAAAGCCCTGAGCAGACAAATCACACTGCTCTGCTACCAGCCCCAGCATCTTCCCCACTCTCATCTTCTGCCATGCCACCCACCCCGAGACATACCTTCCTAGTCCTGTGTATCATATGAAAACTCTCCTCAGTAAAAACCTCCTTGAAAATGTCTTTCTCAAGGAAATCCATTAGAGAGATTAGTGGGGAAAAAATTTGCATGCAAGGTAGGGAATAGGCTGGTGGGTGGAATCAGGACTCTTTCGGGATCCCATCCAGTTCTACCATTCTGGGAGGAGCCACAGATACTCAGTGTGGCCTCAGATGAACAGAAATATTTAGGAGGATGTCAAGTATCATTGCATATGCCAAAAACACAGGTGAAGGCAAGTGCAAGTTGGTAGCACAGGAAAAAAATCAACCCTTGGAGCCAAGTGACAGTAGATGTGTTTAGTTTGTTTATCATGCTCATTCTAGGTTCATGTTCTCACCTCCTCAAAACATCAAAAGATATGAGAGCTAAACAAATAACAGTGCCATCCATGATGAGCCACAGCACCTAGGAGCACAGGTAGGACACTGTGATGTGTTCTGGCTGTTCAGTGCAATCAGACCAGAAAAAAAAAAATACATGTTTCTGGCACTTATCATAACGACTAGGGGTGGGATACACCTCACTTGTTTGTAGCCATTGGAAAATTGGATGAATGATGTGGGCTGGTTCATGATTCTTCTACATCACATGCATTGGTCACAGAGAATGACCCTTAGACTGGACACCCTCTGGCTGCAATTTTGTGAGCTGACTCCCATCCCAAACACTCAATGTGAGTTCTCCACAACTCATCCTCTCTCCACTGTGCTCTTTGTAGCCCAGAAGAGCTCACAGTTCCTGGGATTCAGCTGACAGGTAGCAAGTAAATAAACCCACAAGAAGAGGAGCATAAGGTGAGGAAAAGAACAGCAGACAAGTATATTTGCTCAAGGGATTTTTTTTAACACGTTGCTGTAATTTCAACACAGGCACCACAGTGCTAAGGATGAAATAGGTATAGGATTTGGTGGCTGGGCTGCAAGCTCTGGGAAATTACAAAATCCTGCAAATCTAGTTTTCTAATACAGACAGAGTTATTTCAAGGTCTTCAGCTCCATCATTTCAGCCTCAGACCCACTCAAACAGGAGAGAAGAAGGCAGCCATCTGAGTGATACTGAAATCAGTTCAGGCCACTCAAGTTGCTCAATATGCAACTTCTTATTCTATAAATTTCATTTATGCTGGCAAATGATTACATAAGATATAAGCTGCACAACTGGTCAATTTTTTTGGTGTATTGAGTGACCTGCAGATAGATTGGAGGGAGGCACTTTCACTACTTCCTCATGTTTTTCTTATGTTACTTTATAAACTAATGCATGCATCTGAAAATGCCAGGTTTTGTTTTGGTTCCAGAGATAAATCCTGGGTCTGAACTTTCTTTTGTTCTTCAAAATACATTGCGTTACTCAGTTCTCTGCTCCCCTGTGATTTTGAAGAAATGTCCCTTCCTTTCATGCATAAGCTAGGTGATGCATTGCAGCCAGAGGAAGGCAAAAACTGGATCTAGAGAATGTTGAAATACAGTCACACAATTGGGCAAGTAATATATGTTTTCCAGTCTGAAAAAGATTCACTTCAAGGGTAATAGCTGAGATGCCCTGATACCAGTTTTCCTCTCAGCCAAAAAGTATGTTAAATCTATTGGGCAGCTGATAAAAAGTCAGTTTTATGGGTGTCTGTTAAAATTGTTCATCTGCTAAAGCTGGTACAGTCTGAAGTATTGGCCTTTGCTTTGATAAAATAACTACTCAATTAAAGTTAATCACATTTGATTGGCTTGAAAATCCTTGAGGTGTTTCTGTATGCAGTGCTTCTGCCAATCTTTTTCTGGGTCTGCAAAGACAGGTGGAATGAAAGCAGTGGACAAACAGGAAAACCATCCGGCTACAAGATAAGACAGAAAAGTCTGAAAGTGCAAAGGATATATTCAAGTTGTTTTGAAGGCAACGGATCTATCAACCTGTGGAAAAGCCGAGGTGGTAGAACAGCTCGGTGCATTTCCTAGGGGTGGTTTAGTGTGTGTATCTGCAGGAATGCTCTTACCCAAGCAAACCACTGGAGGAATGAACTGCTGCACAAATAGTGTGCAGTTACCTGCACTGCACCTCTCCACACTTACCTCAGAGGGAACTCCTTCCACATTTTGGTTGTGGGCTATTCCAAGAGCCCCTCACCAGGAAAAATCCTACACCAAAGCTGTGGGTCCTCCTTAGCGCCAGATGTGCAATTTTCTGCTGTCTGCCTATCTGTCTTTTTCTCCTTACTCTGAATAATGCGCCAACACACAGTTTAGGAGCAGCTCGTCAGTCTGGGGAAATGATCCCAGGGGCTATGAGCACCAGCAGCAAAGTCCTCTTCTGGGAACAGGCCAGTGCTTGAGTCACTACCCTTGTTTGTCCTCCTTACTTAAAGCCACTGTCAAAGTTTCCATCTCTTTTCACAGAGATGTGGCCAGCTCTTTGGAAAGGGATGGGCAGAGGCAGTGCAAGCTGCTGGTAGCCCTTTGCTTCTTCATGCCTCTAAAAAGATCTCCAGAGATGTTAAAACTGTATAAACCCAGAGGAGAAAAGGACCAGGAGAACGATTTTGTCCCACTCCAGAGGATGGTTTGCTAACATGGATAGGACCTGTCAGAGGGATGTCAGCAGGTAGTTGTGATATCATAAACCATTTTGTTACGTAGCATGCACAAAGGAGCCGAATACAGAGAAGTGCCAAATATCTGAAATCACATTTGATGTTGCAGGGAGCTGGAGGTCCTCTAAAGCTCCCACAGTATGGCCCAAGCAAACCTATCCTTCAGAAACAAAGGGTTTCCTCTAAACACTTATTTTCAGGGGAATCAGAAGCAACCATCTCCTTTCCATCTTCCTCTGAGCTTTTATTTATTTTTAGGTAGAAATAAACTTTGGCTCTTCCCATCTTGTGAGAGCACGGCTATCTCACATGACCACCGACTGTTTCTTCAAATATTCAGTTTCTCAAATTCTCCATTTTGTGTATATTCTGCAAATCCAGAGACTGTTTCTGCCGTGAGTTCCCTGAGGCACTCTGTATTATCCAAAGTACCTCACAGCTGCAAATGTTTAGGTTACCAACTTCTACCCACTGAAAAAGCAGAAATTTTATTTCAAGGTTAAGACATAATATTCTACCCCTGGCAGAAATCTAAAGACTTTGCAAAATATGAAAATGCCATAGGAAAAAAGAGCCGATGGGCTCCCAGCCCTCCTGCAGTCAGTGCTGGAAGTCCCAGGCACGTGGCTGGGGCCACCAGCATTTCTTCCAGAGAGGCTTTCATCCCCAGCCGCCAGCTGCTAGAGGTTTGCTAGAGAAAATGCCAGTCAAAGATGTTTGGGACAGGACTCATTTCACCTAATTTACCCACTTAAAAGATCAGCAGTTAGTTTAACCTAAGTAATCAATGGCTCCTGGGAAAAGAGGGGATGAATCCAGAGCTGCGAGTCCCTCTCTGCTGATTGACCGGACACAAGGAGCTCAGGGCTGTTGCCTTACAGTAAGTGGCCAAAGTTATGTGAGATGAATCCTACCCTAAGACATTTTCTCCCATAGTCCTAATGTCTGTGATAATTCTTTCTACTTAAATTAATCAGAGCAAATTAAGATCATAATCCTACAGTAAACTCAAGTAAATTAATTCCTCTGCCCACAAACCCCATCTGGCTTCCCTAGGGTTCTGGATTGGTTTCTGAAGGTTTTTGCCATGTTTGGCCTCCTGTCCCTGTCTTAAGGCCTTTTGATAGAGGGATTGTCTTTATTTATAAGCTTCCTGGCTTTTCTGTTGTATCCTTAGCACCATCCCCTTGACAGCAGTTTAGAATAGTGTTGGGTTTAATATTATTACTATAAAAGGGAACAGTATAAAAAGCTGTATCTGTCATTTACTAGAGTGAGTAAGGCTAAAATTTGTTGGACTGACCTGGAATTTTTCCCTTCTTGCAAAGCAACATTTTCATTAAAAAAGTGATAGAGCTCAACTAATCCCAGCAATAAAATCATTGCTATTGAGTGCCATGGTAGCTTTTGAAACAAGAAAACCTCTTTCTGTGTTCACTGCAAAAGATTAAGAGACTGTCAAGTTTAAAAAGTTGTTGGCTCTGCTTAACACTTGCTAAGCACAGTATAGACTGTTTTATCCATTTATACTCCCTCACTTGTCTCCTTCATGTGTCTTATATAATAATTTCCAAAGTCAGAAACAAAAAAAAAA